>VYZT01010870.1:0-15276 GCA_013400735.1 Pomatostomus ruficeps
TTATTTCTTTTTATGCTCAAAGTTGCAGTTGATTTATGTGATTTCCTTATGTAGCATACCAATAACGCTGAAATTAAAGTTTTAAAGACTTTTTCTCAATTAAATCACTTTATAGTTCAAGATAAAAATGAGAACATGTTAGATTTGATGCAAATTTGGTTTAATCCAGCTGACCTACTTGCTATTACTCTACTTGAAGTCAGACATTAAAAATGGCTATTTGAGGAGGGGATAGTAGGAAATGAAACAGGCAGACATTCAGTACTTCCAGTGTGAATATTAGCTCCTTAGAAAAAATCAGTGGGTGGATTAAACATGAATTTTACCACTCTAGCTATTTTTTTTCCCTGTGTCCAGAGATGAGACCCCAGTCTCTTCCATTTGACAACCCCTGCAAAATCCCAAGCACACCAAACCCAGGGTGGCTAAAGTTTTTGCTATAGATGAGGAAGCTAAAGGGAAGACAGCAGCTTCCCAAGGAGATGCACCGATTGCAGAAAAAATCTGCAACAAGTACAGCAGTAAGTTTGAGTTTGAGTTTGCCTCAATAACTAGCTTTTGAAAAAGGTATCATGAGGAGCGGGCATACCCCAGAATATGGGTTTGCGGTTTCACCCTTTATTTGTACATGTTTTTCCTATTGAGTAAAGAGTGTCCTCTGATATCAGATCCTTTGTGTGCTGAATCCCAAACCACAGAGGCTCAGGAGTTCTGCAGCTTTCATCCTCTGCCTGGTTATGCCCTGCTCTCGATGGGCTGTGATGCCTTTGAGACAGTAGGACTCAACAGCAGGACTTTGACCATGACCATATGTAATACAACAGATGTTCAAGAGAACAATATTGCATGAACAAGAAGGATCTTTGTAATATATGGAAATATTCAAGGTACTGTTTTTCTAATCAAGATAATACTATCAAGAGGCGCATACTTAATTGGAAAATGCTGTAGAACAGAAAGAAAAGGTAATTCTTTTGTCAGAAACCCTGAAACATTCTCCTTGATGCCCACATAATGCTGAACACAAAAATATGATGATAAGTCTAAAAATTAGATTTCCTTTTCTCGTTGGTACATTGTTTGAAGTAGTAGTACTCAGAAATTCAGAAATGAAATAAAATGATTTCTTGAAGACAGCACTGAAACGTGTTTATGCATAATAACAACTTTGAGCTATAATTTGTACTTAATGGATCTTTATCTTGGTGCTAGTATAGATGGACCTGGGCCATTGGTTGTGATTGGTTCAGAGCAATCTTTAGCTTGTAGTTTGTGGCTCAATGCAGGGTCAATTGATACCACGTTGAAACTGCGAAATGGAAAACAAAATCACATGGTCACCAGCATATTACCCTTGACTGACATTATACACAGCAAGGTACTTTTGCTCAGCTCCAGAGGGCTGAATTTGTAATGCTTTAGTTACTGATCTAGTACCAAAATATTAGGTCTCCTTAAGAGGACAAGTGATCATACTGGATTAATCCCGAGCACCTATGTAAAAAATTTTCTGGCTAATGGAAGATTTATGTCATCAACTATTGAAACATAAAGAAGTAGACCTAATGAAAAGAAAACCTTGTATTTGTCAAGGTATTCTTCCTGTCTTCTAAACCTGTTAGGGAACACAAACCCAATTGTGACACAGACTTTTTGAAAAACCTTAATGTTTTGAGGCTCAAGAAGCATCTCTAAAAATAAATTAAATCCTTGAAATTTAAACTCTAGCAATTTTAGGGAAATGCTTGCTACTGACTGATTCAGACACATGAAGAAATTAAAAGCAAATTTAAATTCTTGCTAAAGCAAGAAGTTAAAAGCAAAATATTTGAAAGCTATCTACCATAAAGAAAAACTTCAAGGTATTTTTAGAAAAAGTCTTTAAAAAAATGGAGAAAGAAATGTATGTGGATGAGAAATGAAACTGAGTGACAATCTATCTTTCCCTTTTATTTTTAGGAGTTTGGAGATAAAATAATAATTAAAAATATCAGGAAATGTTGACTTTCTATTTCGATAAAGAAATAATAATAGTAAGTAAATTTTTCTTAGTCAGACTAATACTATAGAACATGTAAAACATGAGGGTGAAGGTAAGTAAAAAGATGACAGGCCAGAGGCTAAAGATGTAAGGAAGTTGGGGCCATAGGATAAAATTACTACTTCTGTTTTCAGTGCAATTACTGACTTTGAGCATAGGAGTGAAAGTAGAGCTAATGAGAACGAAGAACGGAAAAAAGTGAGTAACACATGAAAAACAAAGCTCTGAGAGCTTGTCACAAGAAGAACTGACGATCTGGCTCACACAGTGAATCAAACTGTAGGTCAGTCAGAATTTTCAACAAATCTATGAGGCTGTGAATAACGTCTGTTAACAAAGAATCTCTAATAACACTGCATCTGCTGGAAAAAGAAGCTAGAGTGACTCAGCAGATCATTTTCAAAAGAGAGTGTGCATTTTTAAAGAACTCTTTCTCAGAAAAGTATATTGATGACATGGAAGTAAAAAGAAAGCATAGTACTGTGGCAGTGGACCAGACAGCTGCCTCCATGAGAACTAGAGGATAGCTTCGGCAGATTTTCCTTCCCAGGATAGTGAAGCTGAAGAAGATGGAGGCAGCATGCTGGAGGGAAATTCCCTATCTGCCATGTTCTAACCCTGTCAATCATAGATCTTTTCCACCTGTTATTTTAATATTCATCACACTGTTGCCAGAAACTTCTGCTGTTCTGTAAAGTTCATAGGTTAATGCAAATATGTCCCGCCCTTGCCCAGAACTCATTGGAAAACTGTCATCCCATGTCAATTTGTGATTTGATAAGAATCCTGGAACCCACCTTATAACCACCCCCTTCTCTTTCCCTATAAAACCTTGTGTAACCACCCGTCGGTGTCTCTCTGATAGCACTGTATCCTGAAGAAGAAGAGTAAAAGTCTGGGTAATGCTATCAATGAGTCCATTCTCTCTTTTTTACTCCTACCTGCTTTGTTAGCATCGGGTTCTCTGCTCTCACTGCGGAGGCACAACCTCAGTACAGAGATAAGCAAAAGGAGATAAGGCTGCTGCTCCCAAGTGGCAGTCAGACGCTTATCTCATCAGGCACTGGATAAAGCTTATCCCACAGAACCTGGGCAGCTCTGCAAGAACCCCCGAAATCGTTATAGTACAGCTAAGCAGAGCTCATCAAAGACACCTATCTGAATAATAGATTAAAATAAAGAGTTCATTACATAAAGGGAGATAGTAAATCTCTTTGCCACAAAATGTTTGATCTGTATCTTCCCTGGAAAATGTTAGTCAAATTGGAATAGGAACTCAATATAATACATGGTGGAGAAAAAAATGCAGCATATGCTGTGACCAAAGGTGAAATCTCAGGCTTGAGAGAAGTTGCTAGGGACTATTTTAAGGATTGATCTCTGGATCAATCTTGATCAATATTTTCACAATTGTACAAAAATTAAAAGTATTATTGAGTTTTCTGATTTAGGAACATTTGTTTAGGAACACTGTCAATAAAAATCAATTTTTAACTAAAAATATAAAGAGCAATGCTAGTAAAAGGTAAAAGAAAAAAAAAAATTACCAAGGACCTGATGCTTGCTTGTGAGTTTAAGCATGTATTAGGGAAGTCAGACATAAGGTAATGTCCGAACATATAACTGTAACCATGCAGTGGGTGCAATTCCAGCTGCAGAAGTGCTTTAACCACCTCATTATCTCATAGTAGGATTTTACCATTTAAATTGTTTTTGCTTTTGCTGGGCATCTTTGTGCCTGCTTTGTGAAAGAAACACCATTAAGTAAATATGCAGTAATTCCTTTACTGAAACGCTTCTACCTCTTATGTGTTATGAGTCACTGATAAAAGCAATTTACATGAATAGTAAACTAGCTTATTTATATACTGACATATAAAGCATAGAAACCATGCAGGGAGAGGGGCCTGGATGAATTCCCTGGGGAATGCCGCTTTGTATCGTGTCATATTCCTATTTTCCTTATGTACCTGCTTTTCCTCTCTGACTCAGAGAGCTGTGAATACTTTGCTGCACAGCTCTGCAGAACTGCTGGATACTGGGTTAAGCTCCATGTTAGTCTTGGTGGCAAGGGCATTGTCCTGGGGGAGGAGCGATGGATATCAGGGTTTGCTCAGCAGGAGCAGGACAATGCACCCAGGCCCCTCCTGTCTTGGCTCTGGGAATGCTGAGCACCATCATACCCTTCTCACTCAGCTGTGCTTCAACTGACTGCATGTCACTGAGCTCTTCAGAAAAACATTATAAACATCATTCCCAGGAAGAGATTCCAGGTCAATGGTTCACAGCTAGATAACACCTCTCAGCACCCCTGCATGAGGACTATCAGATTTTTAAAAAAGCATCCCTTTGCTTAGTAGTTCTTACTTGTGTCTTGGACTTTGGGACATTTTAATCTTTTTATCAACTCCCTGGTGTTAACTAAGGAATCTAACCATTTAACCAGGAGTTGTGACTCACTGCAGAGTGTTTTTAGGTGCCTCAGTCATTTCTTGAGTCTAGTCTTTATAGAAGAATAACTGTAACATGAACAGGTTTGGAAAATGGCAGGGAAGAAGAGTTGGATATTATTGATTGGTAAATGGGGTATTAAACCTCTAAAGTGACATACAAATATAAATGTAGTTTGAAGTATTATTATTACATGGTGTCTCTGGTAGAGAAAGTAGTATAGGACCAATAATGCATTTGTACATTGCACTGATAGTATTGCATTCAAAGTTGGTACAATTGTCATGTTTCAAAAAGTTTTAAGATGGAGCATCCCCATTAAGTGAAAATCTCTCTGTGCATGCTTGTCTCTCATCCCAGGGACAGAAGAGAGAAGCTGTTTTCTACAATTCCCTAAAACATGTTTCAAACAAGTGGTCAGAATCATTTATCTGTCTCACTTGCTTGGGCAATGCAGCAATGCCCTTGTTCTTATTAAAGTAGTTTTGACTGTAAGCTTGATAATTATTCAGAAAGTAGAGCCCTTCTGGGAAAAGGATTTAAACATGTCCTTCTAGAACCAAAAACTTCCCTGGTTCACAGGAAATGATATAAGAGCTAGGTGATTGTGTAGTCATGTGTGGGTGCAGTGACTCTTCATTGTCAAGTGAAAGAAAGACGCTCTATTAAAGGTGGACTTGATGACCTTAAAGGCTGTTTCCAACATAGGGGATTCTGTGATTCTAACTGCTTCCTTGGTTCTAACATTAAAAAAAAAACCACCAAAACACAGAGGAAAAATAAAGTTCAGTATCACCATCATGAAACTCAAACTAACCCAAAGTTTTTCTATTTTTTTGTCTTTTTAGTTTTGAGAATAAAAGAATATTTTTCTAATAACATAAGGTTTTGAGTACTTGGAACATTATAGACACATTAGTGCAACTAGTAGAATGAAACTGAGAACTACTAAATGAGAGAAATGTAGATGGAATTTACTTAATTAATCTACAAAGTTTTAATTAACCTCTCCAGTGGCCCAATTATGGTTCAGGAGATATCAGGAGATATCAGAAGATATACTTAAAATAAAACAATGAATTACTTTAAATTGCATATCAGTTGATTCCACCAACTAATTAGTTTTATTCCTGATATAACAATCTAAATTAGAAACATCAAATATGTGGGGGAAGAAAGAATAATCAAAATATTGTGAAAGTAGCTCTGACTAAAAGAAAATATCAAAAGTTTCTCCAGCTGGATAGAGGCACATTAAAGACTGGTAGAAAGAGATTATTTTAGGAAGGTACTTACAAGAGAATAACAATAAAGTCCACTAAATTTGGAAATGAATCAGCATGTTACCTATTCCCATGCTGAGTAGATGATGTCAATGTTTTGTAGCTACCAGACATTTTTAAACTTTGATTTCTTGAAGTATGACAATTCTAACAATGTTTCTGAACTCTGGCCTTGTGGAAATCTCTTCAGTTTGCTGCTGCAGACTGAAATAACTCCAGTGGATTTATTTTGGATATACTCTTGGGAAGGTGAGCGTTTCTAACCCTGAGTGTCAGGTAGCCTGATATGATTGTTTCTTTAAAATTTTGGATCTCTCCCACTTCTTTCCTTTTGGATGTAATGACTGTAGATTTTGGTCATTAAATTTGTTATGAATCTATTTAGTATGGTTGGAAAAATGTCCTTTGTATGCAGTCAGTTGAAACTCAGTGAATGGAGGTCCAGCAAAACCTTCTGCATTAAATGTTTATTTCAAAATAGGCTACAGCTCTAGAAAACTGGACTCATGGTCCCAGCAGCCTACTTACACAAAATCTACCACAGAAATTATATGGCAAAGCTATCATCCTTACAGTGAAATAGATAAACTGAGGTAAAATTAAAAAATTGTTTTGGACCTGGATGCAAGGTTTTTGTAAGTCTTCTGGGTACTCAAAACTACTGAAAATTTTATTGCTATTATGTTCCTATATTTGGATCTAGGACTTTGACTTAAAGTTGGAGTTTGTACAATTGTAGACTGGATTTCTTCATGCTAGAAAAGGGGCAATAAATAGAAAAGTGTCTGGAACTACAGACCAAGGAAAGCAGTGATGCAGAAGTAGGAAGCAGACCTACACTGAGATTACTGGTTTGCATTATAATTTTATGTTCTGGATATTTTGTTAGTGTTGGATCTAATGAATTCTGTCTCAAAAGGACTGAAAAATGCAATTTCATTAGAAGTGAAATATTTTATGAGGTTAGGAACATTTAAAAAATATTTGTAATAAAGTGAAATAATTTTCTGGGGTTTTTTTGTGGGTTTTTTCTTTGGTTGGTTGTTTTGTTTTTTTGGTTGGGGTTTTTTTTTTTTGTTCGGTTGGTTTCTGTTTGGTTTTTTTTCATGAGAGATAAAGGTTTCTGCATTTGTTTCTGACAAACTCAATCCTGGACAACTGCAAAAAAATTTGGTGGTTTCTTTAAAGAAAATATGGTCCCCACACACTGAAACATCATAGTGCTATTAAAAGGTATTACTTTGAAGAAAATATTGATGCCTTAAGATTTAGCTTTTATATTTTTCAGATCCTGTACTGCTTTAGTGTGTAACTCTAAAACTCCATATAGTCTGTTAACTCCTGTTCTCACATTCTAGTTAGACATAACAAATCCTCTCTAGGCCTGGACTCAAGGACACCTTGTTGTTCCAGGCCCCGAAATATGTAAACTAAACCTCTGAAAGGGGGGATGAACTTGGGGTAAATTACTTCATTACATGAAGCTGTAATTAGAGGACTATCCCTCATATGTGAATTGATCAAAACTTACAAAAGTGTAGAAAACTCATGACTGGGCTTCCATCGTGGGTGTAGTCTCTCTCAGAGAGGGTTTTGCCTGAGGTGTAGCTATTGAAGGCCCTTCAATAAATACCCATTTTTATTCTTTTAATTTTGTCTAGCCTCTCTTTTAAGTAGCCACTCTAAGGCATCAATATGATCTGGAAATTCAGACGGGAGGAAGTAGGAGCTTTGTGCATCAACATAGCAAAGCAAAGGCACCCAGAGGCCAGGCTGGCCCTGACCAGGCCTCTGGGGACCCCACCTCTCCCACTTCCCACAGTCCTTGGACCTTCTGCAGCTCAGCCCCGACCACCAACCCTGTCTTATGGCAGATGGGCTGGGGTCTCCTCTCAGGGAGGGACCCACAGAGGGATCATCTCTCCAGCCTGTTCTGTGTTCTTCTCCTGGCTGGACCCCAGTCCTGTTCCATCCCTCACCCTGCCTGGGGCTACTGATGTGAAAGCCCCTGGTTCTCTCTACCATGCTCAGGCCCCATGGGACAGAAACTCTTGGCAAGGACATGGCTGGCATCAGGGTTGCTCCCAGCTCCAGGTTTCCCTGAGCCAAGGGAGCAGCTGGCCCTCATGCTGTCTTGGTTGTGACTGGTCTGTGGGTAAATTCTGGTGTCCAGGACAGAAAGAGGAATTTAAAATAAAGCATGATATATGAAAGCAGACATGCAAAAGCAAACCATAGATGTTGGAATTTGGGTCATGAAATGTGAAGACCTGTGCAGCAGCCAAGGACTGAGCTGCGAGGCTGAAAGGAGCAGAGCAGTATGCTCATTAATTATTAATTAATTATTAACTTCTTCAGAGCTGCACCAAATTCCTTCTGGTAGACCTGGTGAAATTCTATTAGTTAAGTTAAATTCTATTAGTTAGAAGCTGAGTTTTTCTTGGCCTTGTAACAGACTATCAGCTGCTGGTCCCAAGGATGCCTTCTGTGCTGTGTGTACACATTTCTTGAGGGAGAGCTGTAGGGTTGTGAGCTCCTCAGTGGAGAGCAAAAGGCAGTATCACTCTATCATAGACCACCCAACAAAAAATACTGGAGTTCCCTATGAAGAGTTAGCATAAATCTATGCCACCAACTTCATTGCAGTAAAGACTCCTCAAGATGTTAATATCTGTTCAGAAAAGATCACAGTTAAAACATTATCTGTTCAGGCAGCAGATGTACAGTCTTACACCTCCTACCACAAACCTAATTGTTTATGTAATTTTTCTATCAGAAAATTAGAATTAAATTACAAATATTTCTGTTAGCTAGTGTAGAAAGGAGGAATAAAGGCAGTATAAAAATATTTTGGACAGTTACTAGGATACTCAGACCTTTTTGTAAGTTGATCTAACAGACGTAGTAAGGTGTTACTTTTTAGAATTATAGAATATCCTGAGGTGGAAAGGACCCATCAGGATCATCAAGTCCCTGTGCAGGACACCCTAAGGATCGCACCAAGATGATAATTTAGAATAAATTATCATATATCAAGAAATTTTGAAATAGTTATGATAAAAGAACATCACATGAGAATGATAACATGCGTGGTAAGAGAATGAAAGTGCAAAACAATCTTTCAGCTGAGATTTTTTTAAGATCTGAAAAGATGGTCCTGCACTTAGATTTCCATCCATGCAAGCCTCATTGCAGGGTTAAATCATATTGCACAGGACTGTGGGTCATATCAGCTAGTAGAAACTTGTGAGTTTTTTTCCTAAAGCTTTAAATCTAAATAGTATAAATGTAAGTTTAGTTTATACCACTTAGTAACAATTTCATAGATTTTAATTGAATCTGTTACAAGCTAACATTATTAGATTAATGGAATGGCCTTGGGTACCTTTTTGAGGGGATGACATCATTAGTCAATGCCTTGTTCATCAAGATGCAGCCAGTGAATATTAAGGACAGAAGCTTTTGGCAAATGGAGTTGTCTGAAGCTGTGCTGAAACTCAGCTAGTCCATGTTAAGTGTGTTTCTCCATGCTTCATGATGTGTGTGTTTCAAGACTGAGCTCTGTCAAGAGATGCAGAAAATATCTTGTCAAAGACCTACCAGAAGGCTTCCTTTGACCTTGCCAAGGAATAGACAGCGTTAATGAAATGTCAGCATCACTTAAATAATATTGTTATCCAAGGATTATACATTTTTCTTTTTACAATATAAAACAAATTTTAATTGCAATACAAGTTAAATAGTACAGCCATAAAGCAGTAAACAAAGAATTAATTTGTGTTCCTTCTCCAATTATCAGTCATTGACTAATTAGTTTCTCTCTCAGGTTCTGAGTGACTCTTAGAAAGAAGAATCTCTTGAGGATACAAAGGTTAATTTTGAAGTGATTACAAATATTCAGCTAACATTATAATTAATAGCAATATTTAAAGCACAGCAGTCATCTCCCATCCCTGTAAGAAGCATTTGCTAATTAGAGACACTATTGGAATTTTTCAGGATATTTAACTTTTCACTTTCCAATCAAGTGAGCTTATGAAGCTGAGAGAAATGTTAAACCACTTCAAATTCTTAAGCATCTAAACAAATAAATCTTGTGTACTTCATTTTTGTCCCAATAACTCCTCAAACACTTTATAAAATACTGGACAGATCGTGCCATTTAATATATATATCTCTTCCATGGATTCACAAACACTTTTATGCTATTAACAAATAAAACCAAAATTACTTCTAGACCTACAGATTGCACAGAATAATTTATGCACCAGAGAAATTAATTTCCATCCTGGTTTGAGGTGGGATAAAGTTAATTTCTTCACAGCTGTTATTATGGGGCTCTGTTTTGGGTTTGTGCTGAAAACAGTGTTGATAACACAGAGATGTTTCTTACTGCTGAGCAGTGCTTCCATGGAGTGCTTTCCTTCTCCTCACTCCACTCCATCAGCGAGGAGGCTGAGGGTGCACAGGGGGTTCGGAAGAGACACAGCCATGACAGCTGACCCCAAGTGACCACAGGGATGTCCCACACCATACGGAGTCATGCTCAGTAATAAGAGCTGGGGGAAGAATAAAGAAGAGCGTGAGTCAGAGTGATGGTATGTGATGGAGCCATCTGCTTGCTCATGAAAAGCGGTGAAAGAATTCCTTGTTTTTCATTTCTTGCATGTGGAGTTTGTGCTTTACATGTTAAATTATCTTTCTCCCAACCCATGAGTTTTCTCAGTTTTACCCTTCTGATTCTCTCCCTTATTTGACTGGAAGGGGAGTGAGTGGCTGGGTGGTGCTTAAATTGTCACTGGGTTTAAACCGTGAAATTTTCTTCGTAGCAACAGAAATGAGTATGAAGGAATAGAAATTGTGATATTTAAGCATAGTTTAATATAAAATATACTCAATATTTCAAAATTGAAAATTTTATATCTAGGTAAAATGACTTGCAGGAATAAAGAAATTAGTTTATTTATTGTAGTTCATTAAAAGTGCCATGTGAGTTTCTGACCATGGTCAGATTAGGATAGAACATATCCTAGTAAAATCTGTCATAATTATATTGAACTTCGACCACACAAGAAATGGAAAATGTCTTTCTTTCTTTCTTTATGACGTGCAAATTATTGTGAATGAATGCAGGTAACCCCAAATGTGAACTCTGCTCTGAGAGCTGTTAGTAATTCATCTTCAGGTGCTCAAGTCTTTGGCAAACAAAAGCATTCCAAATTAGGACTCTCAAAAAAGAAAAACCTTTAACACCAATGTATTTCTGGTAGTTGTTAGCACACATTCCTTATTGATGAGGGGCTTATGATGCACCTGTTTGGACTGACAGACATATAACAGTAAAGCAGACAGCAGATGTAGCCATAATTTGTTGGTATTTTCTTAACCAGCAGCTTGTATTTTGCAGAGAACTGGGTTTGTCCCTGTCCACCACCCCTCCTCACAGACTATCTTTATTAAAAATACACAGTTATTTATATTTACATGTCATCATTTCAATAACTAGTTCAAACTGTTTTATTATTTTTTGTTGTCTGGAAAAAATCATAAAAGGAGTGAGTGTCAAAGGTTGCTTGCAATGGTCTTTTTTGCACATTTTATGTCCTTGTCAGATTAAGAAATGGGCACGAAATGTGTGCATGCTTGATTAATATGAGGCTTATCACAACATTTGTGTGGAAAGGTTTTTTTCTGATTAATAGCGAATCAATTTGAAAAGGTAATAATCTTTTTAATGTCAAATAGAAAGACAAAACTTGGAATACATATTTTTTTGTAACATTTTAAAGTTCAACCAGAAACTAATAGAAGAAGGGCTGCTCAAAGCATAATTTCTGAAATTCATTTGTTATGTTTTTTCTAGACTCATAAAGTATATCTGGTCTTGCTTTTAACAAGTGTTTTTTTAAACAGGCATAAATTCTGAGAACTGAGTAAAAATTTACATAATATCAAAGCTGAATTTAAAACTGCTACTTAGAGAAATAATGGTGTTTGTATACTGGTTATTTTGAATATTGCATACATATGGAAGACATCTGCTGGAATCTGACCTTTTCTGTAAACCCTGTATTATATTATGTCTCTAAAACTTACTAAATTTTTGTTAATAGTAAAAAAAAATATAAATCATTATTTCTATGGGGAATTAATAGTTTGTCCCAAGAATGAAGGACATAATTAAATTATAACTCATGAGATACCTCTTTTACTAGTTTGGAATTGCAATGTCTGGTGTCTTTTTTCCTGAGGTGTAGGACCTACTCTGAAACATGGGAAATCGATATCCTTTAATTGGTCTTTAGCTTTGAGGTAACACAAGAAAGAAATTACTATTCAAAAGAAGTGCAGATATCAGACTCTGCATTGCACTGCTTCTATGGGACAGAAAAAGTATTTTGTGTGTTTGTAGCAGGCCTTACTAGATCATCCTATTTTGAATCCTTCACGAATATAAATATTTTTCTTCATATAGACTAAAAAATTTAGTCTAGAACCCTACTGTCCCAGTTACAGGCATTAAGACATTTGTGCTAATGTTTTAGGGAAAGGTGGAAACTTACTTGAGCAGAGCTGTATGGCTAGGTGGGAAAGAAATAGATCTAAGGTACTTCAAACAGCAAGTCCAAAACTGTGATTAAAAAAATCTGATTTAGTTGCCTGTTATGCTTTTACAGCACAGAACAGCATGGGTAACCAAGTGTCCAGCCAACATCTAATGCCTGGCGATACTCAGAAAATCAACAAAGCAGGAACTACCTACATAGCAATCCTGCCCAAGAGATACCAGTGACCATGGATGGTATAAGTGAGATTGCTTTGTCATATGAAGAAGCAAAATTTTTCTAATTACTTTATTTTTTGATTTTTTTCCTTTACTTGTTAATTACTTTAAATCTGGGCATATTATTTTATCCAACCTGCTGTTTCCCCACAAATCCACTTCTATTTTGCTTTTCAGGGTTTGCAGCAATTGATTTATTGAAGATCACAGAAACAAAGTAGTCAAGGTTGGCAATATTTTTCTGAGGAGATGTGGTTCAGAACTCTAAGGCCAAGATGAGATGATTTTCAGAGTGGTTGGGAAAAGGTACAAGAATTGTTAGCTTTGAAACAAAGAGAGGGGAAAATATTCTGCTGCAGAAGCTGATAAAGTGTTTATTTGGCCAGATTTCTGTATATATGTTTATGGAGCCCACAGGCAGTATGATAACATGTTCCAATGAAGCATTTGGAGCACTTAGAGTAATTATGTCATAGAGAATATGAAAAATAAGCAAGATGACTTTTTCAAAATTTAACACAATCTCAGTAGGCTCAAATGCCACATCAAAGAAATAAAAATACAGTATTAGGCTGTGTTGGGCTGACAGTAACAGTAACCCTGACATGCTAAGGGAAATTTAGCATGGTTAAGGCAGAAAATTAATTGTACTAGGAGACTTTGCTTGTTCCTATGCTGACTCTGTAACAAAAAATACATGATACAAACTCTACATTTTATATCCCTTGAATTCTTACTTATTGGAAAAACTGGTCAGTTAGTGAGCAAGAGGGGACATGAGTCTTGATTTACTTTTTTGTTGTGCACAGGACCTGTGTCTAGAATTGCTTCATGCAGTGTTTGAGGAATCAGGGTTGTAACACATCCAATTCGACACCTGAGAAGGAACACAAAAGCACACAAACCAAGGGCAGCAGATTTAATATGGAAATAGAAACTTACAGGAAAATGTTTCTATGAATTACTTAAAAACATAAGAGAACAAGTTAAAAAGAGAACAGAGAAGGTAAGACATTCACAGACAGTATAAAGTTTGTTCAAAAATTTTACTTTATAGACATAGTAAAAATATAAAGTGATCACTAGACTCTCTGAGGAACAAAAGTGTTTACTAGGTTAACAGCAGAGCCAAAGTATTTTGCATCTATTGAAAAGAAGAAATCTTGTCTAATTTAAAAAAGCACAAATTTTGACAGGTTATAAAGAAGTGTTTTGCCAAATCAAGACATATTTTGAGCTGCATCTAAAAATTTTTTAAAAAGAGTGTAAAAATAATTTAAAATTCTTTTAAATGATAGGGAAATTAGAAATTAAGATGCTACTGCACTAGAACCATCCTGTACAGAAAATGGATATCAGGAATAACATTAAATTAATCTTACATAAGAGATTTTAGAAAAAATCAATACAATGATTGGTAGGAAAGCACTAAGAGTGGATGACATGCAAGCCAAAGAGAACCAATTATGAAAGTGCTGAACTACTAATTTTATGTACATCCTGCTGTCTAAATCAGCATTAACAGAATTATTGTAGATTCTTCTTTTAAAACATGATGTCAAAATTCAGCTGTGCCTCAAAAATCTAATATAGTGTCAGGAATCATTAGGAAAAGAATTAAGTGGAAAGCACAGTTCTGAAAATTGGTTTATAAGACAACGATGCACTCAAATGCAAAATATTGAGTGATGCATTGGTCAATCCATCTCAAAATTGATTTAGTAGACTTAGAAAAGTTAGAAAGAATGGTTCTTATCCAATGCGAGATCACAGACTAGAACTGTAAAAATAGTGAAAAGAAAAGGAAAATAGTTAAAGTCAAAATATTTAGCTTGGAAATTTTCTGAATAGAACTTTATTTTTTTTCCTTCAGCTTCACAATTATAATTTTTGAAGCCATGCAGCAAAAAAAGTTAAATATTTTAGTTTTTATTTGTCATATTTTTATTTGAGCACATAATAATGTGAGTTACTGTAAAAGGAATTAACTTATAATTTTTCTTAATTAATTGGAAAAAACACTTTTTTGGCTTTTTTTTTTTTTACTTCAATGTATGCTCAGTGATTTAGGAAAACAAGACATTTTGTTGGTTACGAACCACTATTACTGAACTTGTTCTGGTGACATTTTATCAAAACTGTGTGTGCCTGAAGAAGGAAAAACCAGATGTTTTGCTGAAATCTGTATTCTACAGATGGGCTATCATCCTGAATTTTTCTCACCCTTATTTTTGAAAAGTTTCCCATCTGCCTGGTTCTCATTTGTATTGTGAGGTGTGCATTTGTAAATTTTTTATGTTCATCCAGAAGAAAGGTTTTGTGTTTGCACAAGTCCAGTTTCTATATTTGCTGTCACCCTTTGACTTTCAACAATTTAACCTGAAAATTATTTGTGTGCGAGAGAAAGCAGTTGAAAATAGTCATTATATCTCCATATGAAAGCAAAGAAACATGGGACATTCGGCCATTCCTGAAAGATTGGAAGGGATATTTAAAGAAAAGCCACAGGCAAAGCTGCTTATGTTCACTGCCATGCCCTGGTTGTCCTCTACATTTCTTTTCTCCTCAATTTCATAATTTTAGACTGATGGTGGAATTTAATTGATCTAATAAAATAAATTTTTCCTGTGAAAGCAGGAGAAAATTTTTTGCTACAAGGTGCAAATTTCTAACATTACAGCAACTTCCAGATATCTGGTAGGGAGGGAAGAATGGTA
>VYZT01010883.1:0-12110 GCA_013400735.1 Pomatostomus ruficeps
AGGAGGAAATTCCATCCTCCAGCATCCCAATCCTCTGAAACGACAGCATGGGAGCCACAGCCCGAGTGTTTGGGCAACGCTGTGCCCAAGGAGAGGGGAAATCCCATAATCCCGTGGCTCCTTGTGCTGCTGGAGCTTTCCCAGCATTTAACGGAGCAGGTGTCCCCTGGGATGATGGTTACTCTGAGGGATATTTCCAGCTTCGCCTCCGAAAGCTACAAACACCAACAAAAATCACGGAATAATCGCGTTACCCGGGCAGCCGAGCAGGGAGAAAACGCGAGGAGCAAAGGTTCGCGATCACCCAACTGCTCAGCTCCGCGGGAGCTGCTCCCGATTGCCACCCTCGCCGTGTTGGGAAACACCAGGCGTCTGTCGGCAAACTGCCGAGAAACTTGGCTCCTCTCCACCTGCACGCTGCCAGCCAGCCAGGAGCTGCGACCGAACGGGAACAACCACCCCGATCCCAGCGAAATCCACCGGTGTGGGGGGGAAACCCGGAATTTGGGAGCCTTCCCAGTGACGGACAGCGGCTTTGTTTGACAAGCAGCCTTTTATTGGGGTTTTTGGTCAGCCTGGTCACTGCCTCACCCCTCAATGCATCTCTGGAATGGAAATATGGAATCTCTGCTGAAACTGGGAAAAGGGGAGCTGCAGCACCTGGACGTGATGCCCGCAAGGAGACACAGGTGAGATGAGCCCGAGAGCCACGGGTGGGGTGGGGAGGGAAATACACCCCAAAACTGAACCTTCTTTCTGTGCCACTAAAAGAGAGTCCTCTCCTCACGGTTTTTAGGGTACACCGAGATTCCAAAGGGGTCAGGGGATCGTGGAATAGTTTGGCTTGGAAAGGACCTCCATGTTCATGTTGTTCCAACCACCTTCCACCAGACCAGGCTGCTCCCAGCCCTTTCCCGAACCCTTCCAAGGCTGGGGCAGCCACAAGTTATTTCTTATTAAACGCTGCTTCAGCTGATGGGGCATGTCAAAAATTCAATCCGTGAAAACGAAAGCAAAAATTCCCCCAAATCTCCGGTTCTGCGGCAAATCTCCAATTTTGTGACCATTCTTTCTCTCCACCTGACCGCCCATATTTTGGCTGGGATGAAAAGCACCTCGTGCGGTGTCCACGCGAGACGCTGAGCTCCAGCTGTGCCCTGTTCGAGGGGGCTCAGGCAGGGAACTGAGGGAAGCAGGGGCAGCCACAGGGCACTGGCACAACCGGCAAGATCTGCAGCCTGGGAACGCCTGGAAGCGAATTCCTGCGGGGAGCTGAGAGCAAATCCCTGTTTCTTCATGGTGTGTCACCACAAGTTTGGCGGAAAAGCCAAACAAGCTGGAGTAGAAAATTGGAATTGTCCTTATACAACCACACGATGCGGACGTGCCAGAAAAAGCCCCAATTTTGGTGGAAAAGCCAAACAAACTGGGATAGAAAATTGTGGGATTGTCCTTATACAACCACATGATGCTGATGTGCCAGAAAAAGCCCCAAGTTTAGAGGAAGAGCCAAACAAACCGGGATAGATANTGGGATTGTCCTTATACAACCACACGATGCGGACGTGCCAGAAAAAGCCCCAATTTTGGTGGAAAAGCCAAACAAACCGGGATAGAAAATTTGAATTGTTCATTAAACATATCCACATGCTGATGTGCCAGAAAAAGCCCCAAGTTTGGTGGAAAGGCCAAAGAAACCGGGATAGAAAATTGGAATTATCCTTACACATCCACACAATGCTGATGTGCCAGAAAAAGCCCCAGTTTTGGTGGAAAAGCCAAACAAACCGGGATAGAAAATTGGAATTGTCCTTATACAACCACACGTTGCTGATATGCCAGAAAAAGCCCCAATTTTGGTGGAAGAGCCAAACAAACCGGGATAGAAAATGCCAAACGATGGGAACTCCGTACAGACCTGAGCTCTGAGGGTTTTTAGGGAACCCAGTCCCTGATTTTCTCTGGCAGTCACAGGGAGGCCACCATGGAAATGAGAATTTGTTTCCCAGCTGCACGGGCTCCTCCTGGAACTCCCAAGGAAACAGCCCCACGTTTCCAACAGGACTCTCCCCACGCCCTTCTCTGGGAAGTGCTGGATCCAGCGCCAAACGATGGGAACTCCGTACAGACCTGAGCTCTGAGGGTTTTTAGGGAACCCAGTCCCTGATTTTCTCTGGCAGTCACAGGGAGGCCACCGTGGAAATGAGGATTTGTTTCCCAAATGCATGGGCTCCTCCTGGAACTCCCAAGGAAACAGCCCCACGTTCTCAACAGGACTCTCCCCACGCCCTTCTCTGGGAAGTGCTGGATCCAGCTCCGGGTAAAGCAACATTTGTCATATTCCTGCTGCCAAAGTGTCCTGAAATAGTTCAAACAGGACGCCCTACGGAACAGCCTGATTAAAGCCCCAAGATTTTAATCCATTTTAATTAAAAGGGGCGGAGGGAGGATGTGGAGGATTCTTTCCTCTGGAGGAGTTTCCTGTGCTGGGCAGTATTAAAGGATATTGCTCAAGGATGGGGGTTCTTCCTTCTTCTTTCCCTCTTTTTTCCCTGGTCTCCTGTTTAAACTCGGGATGATTTTCACTGCAGACCAAAGAAACGCCTCGTAGCTCATTCTGTCATCCCAGCACAACCTGGAATTCCAGGCTGACCAAAACCCTATGGAAAAGCAGGAGCCCTCTCACGGCAGCTCAAAAGCTGCGCTCGACCCCGACAACCTCATCTCCCTCCAGGGAACAGAACATCCGAGAGGAAATGGAAGAGCAATAAAATGTTATTTATCAGCAACCGAATAAATTCATACTCAAATCACGCATTTCTGGGGCAGATTGGGGTTTAAACCCCCAGATTCAGCTGCTGAATCAGCTGCATTTTGGGGACGGTTGGCACAAAGTCAGTGAAAAATAAACTTCCCACAATGATCTTGAATGCCCTTGAATAATTTAGAAGGGGAAAAAAAAGTATTCTGGTCAGGAAGGAGAAAATTCCCTGAATTCCCCCTTTTCTCCTCATTTAGCTCTGGATTCAACAGGTTGGATCTGTGGTCAATAAAATCTCTTTGGAAAAGAGATTTTTCACTTTCCTGACTGATTTCAGAGGCAATACCTGCAGAACCCTCAGGGATTTTCCCCTCTGGAAACCACCAAGGAAAACCCAGGTAAATACTCCTGAAAACCAGAATTTGGCATTAAAATTCCAAATGAGCTCCGCAAGGGCAATAAATCCCAGCTACCAAACTGCACTCCAAAGGTATTTTAAGGAAATTTGTTGGGATTTGTTGGGAAAGAGCCTCAGTTCCACCATGGGAAAGGCAGATGTGCTCTCAAGGAAAGTTCAGCCTAATTACAGCTTGAAATTGCTCCAATCACAGCTCTGCTCTACAAAACCTCCCCAGCTGATTGCAAAGTGTTAATTAGAGCCCGGTGACCCCACAGAGGCTCAGCTGAGCACAGCAGCCCCACGGAGCCCTTTTGTCCCCAGGCAGGACCTGCCTGGTGAGAGGTCCCCTGGCACTGGTGACGCTCATGTCCCAAGGGTTCTGTTGCAGCTTTTTCCTCTTCAGTTTGTAAGGGCTGTGGGCAACAGATCAATAAACTGGAGATGTCAGACACGTTTATTTGCCCCCCTCGCTGTGCTCGCCACTTTCCGTGTGTTTGTTCGAGTCCCAGGGGGTTCAGACAGCTCTGCCGGTGTTTTGCTCTCAGTTCTTTCTTCCAGTGGCCCAAATCCTCTGGGAAAAACATTCCCTGCCAGATGGTTTCCAGCGTGGCAGCTGCGGAGAGGCAGAGATCCACCCTGAGAGAACTCCTGTTCCTTCTGCAAGGGCTGCTGAGGGCATTTCACAGAATCATGGAATGGTTTGGGTGGGAAGGGACCTCACAGCCCATCCAGTGCCCCCCCTGCCATGGCAGGGACACCTCCCGCTGTCCCAGGCTGCTCCCAGCCCCAATGTCCAGCCTGGCCTTGGGCACTGCCAGGGATCCAGGGGCAGCCCCAGCTTCTCTGGGCACCCTGTGCCAGGGCCTGCCCACCCTGCCAGGGAACAATTCCTGCCCAATATCCCATCCAGCGCTGCCCTCTGGCACTGGGAAGCCATTCCCTGGCTCCTGGCCCTCCAGCCCCTGTCCCCAGTCCCTCTGCAGCTCTGGCAGACAGATGGAAATGTGGGAAGAGCTCACGGAACCCGGGTTCCACAGAACCAAGCCCATCCCGGGCTCTCCCTGCTCCAAACCCACGGCTGAGCTGAGTTATCCACTGAGATTTTGCTTTCCTGCGTGAGCATTGCCTTGGAAAGCGAAATCAGCGGCTTGGGCCACGCAGCTCCTTTGGGCTCCATGTGGGATGGACTCCGGAGAGGCAGGAAAGATTCAACAATTCCACACAAACAAAGGAGGCGTTTCCCTGGCAAAAGTCAGGAAAAAGCAGCAGAATGAAAGGTCCATTTGGAGAAAATGTGGAGCAGCAGGAAAACCAAAGTGCCTGTGCACGCACAACCATCCCAGCAAGGTGTAAGGATGAAGAGCAGGAGAATCAGAAGGTCTCAGCTCTCAGGAAGGTTATTTTGGCACAGGGGAAAGGCGGGGCCAGCCCTGGGATGACAGAACTGCACCCACAGAAGATTCTGGAAACACAAAGGCTACACCAAGCAGCCAGTCCTGAAAAATGGGTCATTTATTGTGCTAAATCAGGTTAACAAAAAAAATTATCAGGATCAACTGTGGATGGCAATTGCAGTGTAAACAAGGAAGGAGAGTGGTAAAATGAGACTTCTGACCTCCCAAACGATGAGCAAGGGTGGCTGTGAGCTGGTTTGGGTTGGAAGGAACCTTCAAACCATTGTGGGATGGGCAGGGACAACTCCCACTTGCTCCAAGCCCTGTCCAAGCTGGCCTTGGACACTGCCAGGGCTCCAGGGCCAGGAAAGACAAGCCAGGCTCAATTCCAAGCCCTGCCCTTGGGGGAACCTCCTTGTGAGAGACAAACCCCGATGTGCTGAGATCCCACAGTGCTGCAGAGAGGTTTCACAGCAAAGCACCGCTCCAGGAGTCACCAGAGGGAACTCAAAGAGCAGCTGGAAGAGCTGGGGAGGAGAAGGAAACCCGAGCAGTGGCACGTGGGGATCTGGGCACGGCAAACACGCCCAGCGTGGGCCTGGGAGAGGCCAGCAGGAGTCTGGAGGGGCTGAGTGGCAGCAGGAGCCAGGACAGCAAAAGCAACAGTGCCCTTCAAATACGGAGTCGTTTCCAACAAATCAAGAAGGAGGAAAGAATAAAGAACCAAATCCTGTCCAGCTGAAAGGAAAAACACCATAGGACAGAAAAAGAAAGGCAAACAACAACTTCAAAAGGCTTGAAAGCAAATAACAAACCCTCCGTGAGCACAGCAGCAGCACGAGCCTGCCCACGGGCTGCTGAGACCCCACGGAGCCCCTCTGGAAGGAGCCCACCGAGGAGAGCAAAGCCGTGGCACAGCAGCTCGGGGCACTTCTTACCCCTGGGCTCGACGTGGAAGGCCTTGGGGAGACCCTCCCAGCACCTCCTCCTTCCCGGGGAGCTCCGGGGAACCCCGCTGAAGTGCCAGGAGGGGACCCACGGCGACCAGGGGAGCAGATGGGCCTTGCCCAGCACTTCCGTGTGAGCCCGAGGGTGGAAGAGGCTTTTTGATGGGAGGCAGAGCCCTGCGCTCCCCTGAACCCAACATCTGTGCTGACAGGAGCACTTGGCACACGGATAAACCCGAGCTCTTTGGGGAAGAGCCAAGGCGCTTCCCGAGCCTCGCGGAGCCCTTTGAAGGAATCCCCAGGGAAGGAGAGATCTGCTGGATGCAGCCTTGCATGTCCTAAAGGCATCTGACAGGGCCTGAAAGGCTCTTACAGGAATGACAGAAGAAGAAAGGGCTGTGCATTGATTAAAGCAAAGAAAGTGCAGAATGGGAAATGCCTGGCTCGTTTTCCTAATGGATGGAGGCCAGCAGTGCTCAAACCCTCCCTGCCCAACAGCTTTAGGGATGAATTGGAAAAAGGGGGAGAAGAAGTCAAATGGCAGCACTGGTGGAGGAGGTGAAATCCCCAAAACCAGCAAACAGAAGGCCGAGGTGAAAAACTGCACAGGGAATTAAAGACACGGAGGGACGGGATAACGCCTACACTTGGAATCGTGCGGGAATGAAGTGAGGGGAAAACAAATCCTGCACGAGCAGGTGGTGATGGTTATTCATCCACCTCAGAAGGAGTGGAGCAAGGCTGGAAAAGGTCCTGCCCTCACCTCAAAAGGACTGGAGCAAGATTGGAAATGTCCTGCCCTCACCTCAAAAGGAGCGGAGCAAGATTGGAAAAGGTCCTGGGAAAGGATGGTGAGGAGCACGGATCTGGAGCGGATTCTGTGCCAGGGGAAGAGACAGCCCCGGCAGGAGATGATGGAAGTTGAAAAGCTTCCATGGAAAGCAGCTGAGCACGTTCAGGTAAGAGAAACCCACCAAGGAACACTCGACTCTATCGACAGCAGGAAATACCTGAGTCCCAGACCGCTGGAGAGCAGAGGCTGCCAATCAATGAATCAATAAATCAATAATGGATGCACTGAGGCCTCTCCAGTCTCGGCACTTCCAGCAGATCTGCACAGAGCTGGGATAAGCTGGGAGACTTGAGGCCCTGGTTTGTAGCACCTAAAAGCCCCGAAATCAGAGCCGTGCTTCCCTGGCAGCCGTGCGTGTCCGACAGGGTGGGACAGGAGCTGCTCAGCCTCCCAGCTTGGCCTGACCAGAGCAAAGGAAGTTCTGATCAGGCATTGATTTATTTATTTATTCATTGAACACGTGGCAGCCAGGAAGAAGCAGAGTTCTCGCTGCTCCGCTGCTGCTGCACTGAAATTCACGGCAGGAGAGATTCCCAAGTGCTCCGAGGACACCGGAATGTCATCCTGTGCTAATCAGGAAGGGATTAGAAAAACAAGGAACCAAACTGAGCACGGGAACTGCCAGGATTCGTTACCCCAGGTAACTCCTTGGCTGGGAAAGGGCTGCGAGCTGGCTCACTTGGGGAATGCAGGCAGCAAACCCTGCACATCCCAGCGGTTCAGCATCATTCCTGCTTTTCTGACGGAGCACAGGATTCCCTGAAATACCTTCCTGCACTCAGTATGGAGAAAGGCTTGGCCTTCCCCGGAGCTGAGCGTGACTCTCCCCAAAACCCCTCCAAACCACGCTCCCAACAGCGCCGGAATCTCCCCCATCATCCCTTGGATCAGCGCCCCAGCCCCGGAAAATTCCCTGGCAGACGGGCACGGAGCAGCTCCGGGGAGGGGAACACAGCGGGGAACGAGGGCTGGGGTACAGAACACCGGGGACAGCCCAGGGGACAGCGGATCAGGATCGAGGAGCTTCCTGAGGGTTCCTCAGCATCCCTCATCCAGCACTTTCCCGTGCTTCCACTGGAGGGCAGGAATATCCCACGTTAATCCAGTGGGCAGGAATATCCCATGTTAACAGAGGCGACCCCTCAGCTCGCTGCCACACACCCCGAACCAGCTTTGGCCGGGCCTGGCCTTTGGGGACACCCGTGTGCCCCTCCACACTCTTTGGTCTCTGTCCTGCTTTTATCAGCAGCTCCGTTTCTTCAAAACACCAACAATTTTCATCGGAAAACTGCAGCGTTCCCAGTTTGTCCCACAGCAATTTCAGCCCTCCCAGGGCCCCTCTGCCTCCCTGCACCACCTGCAGCTCTCCAGGCTGCCCCGATCTCCTGACACAACTTTTCTGTGGGTAGCACTGGAATTCCGTACCTTTGCACGGAGCAGCAGCTTTACATCCCTGCTGCTTCCTCAGGAGGCAACAAAAATTTTTTAAAATATTTCGGGGTGGGAGCGTGGATGTGCTGGGGCTGGAGCGTGTCCAGGGCAGGGAACGGAGCTGGGCAGGGGCTGGAGCCCCAGGAGCGGCTGAGGGAGCTGGGCAAGGGGCTGAGCCTGGAGCAAAGGAGGCTCAGGGGGCCCTTCTGGCTCTGCACAACTCCCTGCCAGGAGGGGNGGCTGGAGGTGGCACTCAGAGCTCTGGGCTGGGGACAAGGTGGGGATGGGCACAGCTGGGACTCCATGGGCTGGGAGGGCTTTTCCAGCCTCAGGGATCCTGGGATTCTGTGAGTCTGGGACAGAGCTGACCTGGGCACCTCTGGCTGGCATCATCTGTACGTCTGCAAGTGAAAACTCTCCTCAAGAGTAGAATAAAATTGATTTCCTCTCTCCCAGAAAGGGACACACTGAGCTTCCTGAAGGGGTCACGTAAGGCTGATCTGCTCACCAGAGTTTGTGTGGTTTCCAAAAGTTCTCTCAGAATATTCCCCAGCAAAGGCAATTAAAGGCATGAAGCTGCCAGGAGACAAGGGAAAGGTCTTCTCCTGGAGGAAGAACTGCTCTGGAGAGCAGGGGCCACCACCTGCGACCCTGAGGGGGCTGTGCTGGGGCTGCTGCTGCTCGATGGAGTCAAAATTCACACGGATAAAGGTTCCTGTGAGGTTTTCCATGGCCACTCAGGCACTCAGAGCAGCTGAAAAGGAACAGAGTGAACCCAAAAGGGCTGCGGAGGGACCTTGGGAAGGGCCTGCCAAAAGCATCAAAGATGAAATCAAACAGAGATAGAAAAAAAATAACCCAGACTTCCGACACCAAAATCAGGCTCTGAGATGATGACTCCCCTCAAGACAGTCCCAAGGAGGCCTCAGCTCCGTGCTGATGGGCAAGAAAAGGACAGAATGTCAGGGATCACCGGGAAAGCAGCAGGAAAACAGCCTGGCCTTACACAAACTACAGCACCACAGGAGCCACGGCTGAGCCTGAAAATTGCCCCCAATTCAGCGTTTCCAAGATGTATTTAGTAAAGGGAGACACTATTTCCCTAAAATGCAGGGTTTTTGGACTATCTGAATGTTTAAAGTCTGGGATAACGCCGAACACGCCCTGCTCTAGGAACTCTTCTCCGCATTTAAGTACCTGAGTTTAGAGATGGAATCGTTCACAGCCAAAACCATCACCATTTTCTTGCTGTTTGCTGTAATGATCCAGTGTTAGCTCCTTGCAGGGGAAATCATTCTGCAGGTGAACTCTTCCTGCTCGGGCTCCTTCTCTGCCAGAAGATGAGAGGGAGCAGGATGGTGCCAGAGCTGCTTTTTAGTGAATTCTGCTTAAATCTGGTTTCATCTCCTCAGATCTGTTTCCTGACATGGAAAATGAAGATCTGCTGGAGATTTACCCCAGGCCAGATCACCTGTGGGATGTCTGGGATCAGGTCAAAGGCCCGTTTTTCTCCTCAGGAGAACAGGAACACACAGAGAAGCAGCGCAAGCGTGTGGTGATATTCCCTGGAATACCCTGGCAGCCTCTGGAGGGTTGGCAGGAGCTCCTGGGAAGGTGTCACAGGAAGGAGTAGAACATTGCACTCCAAACCTCCCCTCCTCGTGCTTCTCCAAGAGAAACCTCAGCCATGCTGAGGGGATGATCCCGTTCCAGACAAAATCCAGACCCCAGCGAGGATCTGAGCTGCTGGGAGAGCCCAGAGGAGGCTCCAGGATGAGCAGAGGGATGGAGCAGCTCTGCTGGGAGGAAAGGCTGCGAGAGCTGGGATTGTTCAGCTGGAGAGGAGAAGCTCTGGGGTGACCTCAGTGTGGCCTTGCAGGGCCTGAAGAGATTCCCAGGAAAGATGGAATTCGCTTCTCCACTCTCACCCATGATCAGTCTACACCAAACCCTTCCAAAAGCCCATTTCTCTTTTCAGAGGGGATCAGCTCTTCCTTTACGAGCAGGTTTTACTCCTCCCTCTTCCAGCACGCCCAAACTCTACCTGCTGCTCGCTGAGAGGAGGGAGAGACCCAGAAATGTTCATTTTTAATGCAATGAAACAATCCTTAACCCAGGGGTAAACAGTGACCGCTGGGGCTGAGCTTTACAGCCACACATGCTCTGATAAAGAACATCTCCCTGCACCTCTCCTCTGCTCAGGGCTCTGCTGTCACCTGAACCTCCCAGGAGAGCCTTCAGGCCTTCCTCCTTTCCTGGAATTAACAGTGGAGCTTTCAAACGAGCCTCCCTTGGCCTGGAAGCGGATCAGGCGAGGCCTGAACTCAGCTCTGTGCCAAACAAACCCGGTTCTGGGGGATTTTCCTGTCAGGCACCTCAGCCTGATTAACACCAGGGGAGGCGGGGGCAGGCAGAGCTCCTTTGCCAGCCATCCGCGGGGATTAGGAGTGTCTGCATCCCCCAGGACCAAACAAAACCGCCTTTTTCACTAGGTGCCAGTGGTTTTGCTCGTTAAGGCACCAAATAGGTGGTTCTCTATTTATTTTTCAGCAGAGTGGGTTCGGAGGCTTTCTGTGCGAGGCCTTTCGACAGCAGCCGGGGCATTTCCAAAGCTGCCAGGGCTCCAAACCCTCCCCCGGATTCAGGGATTGAGGATGAACCAATTTCACCTCAAGGGCTGGGAAAAAAACCCTTTTTTTCTGGAGCCTCGAACATCAGAGGCTCTGCTGGTGTTGAGCAAGTGAGTCTGTTGAAATCCCAGGGTCATGGAATGGGTTGGGAGAGACCTCCGAGCCCATCCAGTGCCATGGGGACACCTCCCACTGTCCCAGGCTGCTCCAGCCTGGCCTTGGGCACTGCCAGGGGTCCAGGGCAGCCACAGCAGTTTCGGAAGCCTTTTTGTTGGTTATCTCCTGTCCAAGATCACCAAATCCGCTGGATTTTAAACACGGACCTGCTGGAAGATGTGAGATTCATCCTCGCCCCGTTGACGCTCTGTATCCAGAGCTCTGCTCCCACATCCCTCCAGCTCAGGGGGAAATGTAAACACAGAATCCTTTGGAGCTGTCAGACCAGCAAGCTCAATTCCAGCACCTTGTCCGGAATTCACATCCTGCTGCTACAAGGAATGCCCCGGAGGGGATTTTCCTCATTATTTCCTGCCCGTCATTTCAGCCCATCTGCGTTAACCACGGAGAGGAGCAGCAGATCCTGCAGGATGCCCCGGAATGGGAGACCTTCAGCGTGTTCCTCATGCACAGAACCACATTTGCATCTCATCAGCTGGAATTTGAGCTGCCAAAAAGTGAGGGGTTTGATGGAATTTTGAGCTGCACTGGAGCAATTCTGCGCTAAAACAGCCCTAAAGCCACAACCTGTTATCTCCTGCCCAGTCCCAACCTTTCAGCACCACAATGAGGTGCTTTTGGAGACATCTTGAAGGTGCTCTTGGATAATTTTATTTTGTGACACTGGAAGGGGGTTTGTAAAGGTGAGGGACTTCAGGAAAATGATCAATTCCATTGAAAATTATCAAATTATCACACCTGGATTCTCCAAGCGAGAAAAGCAGAGCTGAGACGTTCCAGCAAGGAGGGACTCGATGCTATCAACTCTCCTGCCCTGATTGTTCCCTTCCCAGTTTATTTGGCTGGGAGCTGTGTTTGTGCCTGGCAGCTCAGGGCAGAAATGGAGCTGTGCTTGCCAGGAGTTCTCCTCATCTCTTTATTCCCCACCGCAGTCGCAGCCCAGGTTCCCATAGAAACGCAGAGTAAAGAGCAGAAGTGTAAAATACAAATGAACAGGTCCAAGCTGGAAACGTTGTGTTTTATCAGGCAAATAAATATCAGTAACTGGCACCACCAGGGGCTTTCCGAAGGGCACAGCCAGGCGGGGCTGCAGCTCAGCGGATAAGGAGATGGGAACACATCCCACAAATGGGAATGCCCAGAGCTACTGGGAAAGGGTGATCCCACTTCTTGAAACTGAGCTGTTTTCTGGGTTATTCCATCTTCGAGGCAGCAAAACCCCAGCTTCCCATTCAAAAGTCTGATCCTGACCCTCCCAGTCACCCCAAGCTGAAGAGGTTGATCCTACTCACTGAAACTGAGCTGTTTGCTGGATTATTCCATTTTGGAGGCAGCAAAACCCCTTCTGCTCATTCACAGGTTTCATCCTGACTCCCCCAATCACCCCAGTTCAAAGAGGTCGATCCCGCTTGCTGAAACTGAGCTGTTTTCTGGATTATTCCATCTTGGAGGCAGCAAAACCCCAGCTCCCCATTCACTGGTCTGATCCTGATGCTCCCAATCACCCCAAGCTGAAG
>VYZT01010902.1:0-18551 GCA_013400735.1 Pomatostomus ruficeps
CGCTTCCTGTCCGAGTACGGCGGCGGCACCGCCGGGCGCCTCAAGGCGCTGGACGCCTTCCTGCTCTACGTGCTGCTCACCGGCGCGCTGCAGTTCGGATACTGCCTCGGCGTCGGCACCTTCCCCTTCAACTCCTTCCTCAGCGGCTTCATCTCCGCCGTCGGCAGCTTCATCCTGGGCGGTCAGTGCGGGCCCCGCGGGCCCCTCACGGCCACGGCGCGGGATGGGGTCACCTTGAGCAGCCACAGCGCGGGTTGGGGTCACCCTGAATCCCCTGTAAGGCGGGCATCCGTAGGAAGCAGCGGTGTGCTGGAGCAGCGCTCAGAGCCGCCCCGGCAGCCGGGCACCCCCGGGTGCCCTCAGCACCCCAGGCCCATCTCCAGACTCCCCGTTCTGCTCCCGGCAGGGCAGGAGCTCCTCGGCCGCCCTGGACCTGCGGGCCCGGCCCGGATCTTGTCCCCCGTCGGTGAAGCCGAGAGTCCGGCAGTGACACGTGCAGGGTGCTGCTCCCCAGAACATCCCCAAACGCCCCCTGTGTCTCTGCAGCTTTCTCAGCACACGGGTTGAGAGCCGGGGAGAGCTGGGGATGTTCAGCCTGGAGAGGAGGAGGCTGCACTGAGACCTCAGAGCCTTTTTCGGTGCCTAAAGGGCTCCAAGAGAGCGGGAGAGGGACTTTGGATAAGAGCCTGGAGTGCCAGGACAAGGAGAAATGGTTTCCCAGAGAGCAGGGTTAGGTGGGATACGGGGAAGAAATTCTTGTGAGAGTGGGGAGGCCCTGGCACAGGGTGCCCAGAGAAGCTGTGACTGCTCCAATTCCTGGAATTGTTCAAGACCAGGTTGAACAGGACTTGGAGCCGCCTGGTCCTGTGGAAGGTGTCCCTGGGGTTGGAATGAGATGATCTCTAAGGTCCATTCCAGCCCAGATCATTCTGTTTCTGACACACCCAGTGAAGGACATAGGAAATCCACACTTCTGTGTGAGGCCAATCCTGCTCTGAGCCTGCTCCCCTCGGGACTCACTTGGGCACCCTGTGGTGCTGTGGGAGCACTGACTCCACGGCAGCCCCGTGCAAATTCCCTGGCAGTGTCCTGCTTGTCTGTGGTAGCGATGGAGTAACTTCTCCCTGGTGGAACAGTGACCCGTCCCTGGCTGGGCTGCCCCAGGAAGGCTGTGCTTCCCACCACGACCTCCTCCTGTGCTCACTGATGTCTCATCCTTTCTGTGCTGTGCAGTTTGCCTGCGGATCCAGATCAACCCCCAGAACAAGGGCGAGTTCCAGGGCATTTCACCGGAGCGGGCGTTCGCCGATTTCCTCTTTGCCAACACCATTCTCCACCTCGTCGTCATCAATTTTGTTGGCTGAGCTCTGGGAGAGGCTGCCAGGTACTGATCTGTGGGGTCACCAAAGGGACAACCACAGCACCACAGTGCTTTTGGGGAGAATGAGAACGAGGGTATTCCGGAGTCCCCTGAGCTCCCAGCTTCCTCTTGGCCACGCATGGCTGAGCTGTTGTCCTCTGGGTTGGCACAGAGTGAGGATTTACAGCTTTCTGGTTTTGAGCATAACTTTTTCGGCTTTTATGATTTGAGAGTTTAACTAGGACTGTTACAGAAACCTCCCCACATTCCTCTCTTACGAGAGAGATTCCCCGTTCTGCCGGAGAACCTTTGGGAGCTCCAGGTCCTGGGCTCTGTGAGGGTTGTTCTTCCCAGAGGCTGTGGGATGGCTGAGGGCCAAGTCTGGGGTTTCTTTGCAGATGAGGCAGCAGGGGACAGGGACAGTGGGTGTTGAGAAGGGGAGGACCTGCCCTGTTGTTGCTGTTGCAAGGGGTCACAGGATCGCTGAGGCCTGGGGGGATTTTGTCCCCTCTGCTTTGCAGTAACCCGGCTCCTGTTGCTCTCTTTCCAGGTCTCAAACTGCTCCTGAGCTCTGATGGCAAAGCCTGGCACGGGGAAGTGCCCAGCACACTCTCACCTTCTTCCTTGGTGGAGGAAGGGGACACAGGGATCAAGGTTTTTCCCCTCCAGAGTGTCCCATGGAGGAGTCTGCAGCCTCGTTGTGTGACAGTGACATTGCATCAATAAAACCCTTTATGACGCTGCAGCCTTTTCCATATTGGTGACAAACGGAGCTTCTCCTGCATCCAGGTTCCCTCTCGGGCATGACTCCCTGGTTTTACCTCTCTCCCTCCCTCTCTACCCAGCAGGCCTTTTTTCTGTGCCCCAGTTTTGGAGGAAACAACTGAACATGGAAACTCAGTTGTCATCCACCCTTTCCATCTCCCTCTTTCCTGCCCTTTGATCTTACAGAGTCTGTTGCCAGCGTGCCCCTGGGCTTCAAAGCTGTGGAAAGTTCAGGTGAGGCTGTGGTTCTTGGTCACTGAGGGAAGGAAGTGTCCTCCAGCACATCCCCAGGTGCACCCAGCTTCCCTCAGACCCTCCCACGTCCCTCAGAGACACCTGGGCCACACCTGGATGTCCCAGCTGGACTGAGAGGTTCACTGAGGCCTGTGAGGGACACAGCCACCCCACCACAGTGTCAGTGTCCCCACACTCTGATGTGCTGAGAGGCACAGGGATGTTGGGATGGACTGCGAAGCTCTCAGGGCCTCGGAGCCATGGAGAAGTTCCCCCTCAGGATCACAGAGTCGCGGTTGGGAGAGACCTCCAGGATCATCCAGTCCAACCACGCACCCAAAACTGCACTGTAACCAAACCATGTCACCCAGCGCAGGATCCAGGTGCCTCCTGAACACCCCCAGGGATGTGACTCCACCTCCCTGGGCACCCCCTCCGCATGCCTGACCACCCTGATCTGATCTGATCTGAACCTCCTCTGTCTCAGCTCAAGGCCATTTCATTTCCCCTGATGCCCTGACTGCAGGCACAGCACCAGAGACCGGCCCCAGCTCACTACACCCTTTCAGAGATGAGATATGACCCCCTCACCTCCACACTAAACAGCCCCAGCGCCCTCAGCCATTCCTCAAAAATGTTTTCTGGTCCTTTCATGAGCCTTGTTCCTCACTGGACACACTCCAGCCCCTCGAAGTCCTTTTTAAAGTGAGAGGTCCAGAACTGAAAGCACTTGAGCTGCAGCCTCACCAGTGCTGAGTACAGGGGGATGATCACTTCCTGATACAAGCCAGTTGCTGTTGGCCTTCTTGGCCGCTTGGGCACACTGTTGGCTCACACTTCGCCAGCTGTCAGCCGGCACTGCCACGTCCCTTTCTGCAGAGCAGCTCCTGAGCCGCTCCTCCCCCAGCCGGGGGTTGCTGTGACCCCAGGGCAGGACCACCCTTGCCCTTGAACCTCCTGCCGTTGTCCTTTGCCCGCCGATCGCGTCTGTTCAGGTCTCTGTAGAACCTTCACCTGTGAGGTTCTGTCCTCACACTGATCCTCCTCTGTGCTTGTCTGGTTTTCTCCACAGCTGAAACACTGGAGAGGTCAAACCTTGAGAGCCTTGGGACTCCGGGGCATGGAAATGTTTGTGTGCTGCACTGAGGAGGTGGTTCTTTGGGTCTCTGATGGTTTCAACCTCTCAGACCTCCATTCTGCCTCCTGTTTGCCACTTTTTTAACATTCCCAGCTGTGCTGCAGCCATTAAACCTGTAAAAGTCTGAACCCCGGGGCTCCCAGATCTCTCACCTAACAGGGGCTGTGAGGTGTGAGGGAGTGGGGTCTTCACTGTCCTGGGGATGGGGTCTGGGTCTGGGTCAGGGCAGAGGACTCAGGCACCGCTTCTGGCCTGGTTTGCAGCGGCAGCAGCGCTGGGAGAGCCGGCAGGGCCTGCGGGGATGGTCGATGATCCCCCAGCCCTTCTTTCCCCTGGGAAGGGCCACGAGCCGTGCCCGGGAGCAGGAGCAGCCCAGCCCCGGGGGATGCTCCGCTCCGGCTCGGAGCTGCTGCCCTGGCCCGGCTCAGCCCTCTCCTGGCTGCTGCTCGGAACTGCACGGGGCTGAGCGAGAGGACACGCGGGGCTTTGCTGTTGAGCATCTCTTCTTTACCCGATCTTTTTCACCCGATCTTTTTCCTGCTTCTTACCTGCTAATGATTCCCGAGGTCGCCATTAACTCGACAGTAGAATTCTTGAGGGAAAGTAGAATTGCGGAGGGGACTTCTCACAAAGGATGTAGGGACAGGGCAAGGGGGGATGGTTTCAAACTGTCAGAGGGCACGGATGGATGGGATATTGGGAAGGAATTCTTCCCTGTGAGGGTGGCAGGCCCTGGCACAGGTGCCCAGAGCAGCTGGGGCTGCCCCTGGATCCCTGGCAGTGCCCCAGTCCAGGCTGGACAGGGCTGGGAGCACCCTGGGACAGTGGGAGGTGTCCCTGCCATGGCAGGGGTGGGACTGGATGGGCTTTAAGGTCCCTTCTAAACCAAACCATTCGGGGTTTCTGTGAATCTACGATGAATCCAAGTCCTGTCAGAGCTCCTCCTGCACTGGAAAAGCTTCAACAAATCCATTGACACCTTCAACCTCTGTCCTTTTAAAGTCCACACTCGGGTCCCTGGTCACACAAGGAAGGAGAAGGAAAATAAGAGAGGATGGTTTGTGCACAAAGAGGGAGATGAGAAATATTAGGCAGGATGTTTCTCCAACAAAACCCTGAGAAAACACACAAATTCATCTCCTACCCATAGCAGGACAGGAGGTGACGTAGGGGAGAGGAGGCTGAAGGTGGACCATGCAAAACCTCCTTCCCTGACAGTGTGAGGGGACTCTGGCCTGTCCCTTCAGCCTTCCTGAACCTCTGGGTCAGGAGAACTGGAAGGATTTTTCTGCACAGATTCAATTTGTAAAAATGGTGCAGAGACCCATCAGCAAAGGCAGAAATCTGACACAATTCTACGAGCTCTCCCCACCACACTTTATAATTTCTCCCCTCCTTTCCCTGCCCACTCTATACATAGCTCAGTCCTTCCTGCCGTGCCCAAAACAGCTCCCCAAGTGCCGGCTGTGGTGAGGGGTAGGAGGGGACAATGACTTCACCTCGCTCCACTGTGGCTTTGTGGTTTAACGTCCGCTGTTCCTTCGCTCAGCTTGTCCCCCTCCCCGCCACGTGCCACCCCCACCCCCGCGTGCTCCACTTTCCAGAGGATGTGGCTTTTGTGGGCAGGTGGAGAGAGCATCGATGGTGACCCAGATCTCGACTGTGGCGTCATGGAACTTGTGCTGTGGCTCCTTCCTGCCCCACCTGGGCCACGAGCCCCTTCCCACCTCCTGTCCTGCCCTGTTATTTCCTGGCTTTGCTTTGCTCTGCTGTTTTTGTATCTCGAAATAAACAAGAAAGTGCAGGGAAAGGGGGGCACGTTGTGGTGGTGGGAGATTGGCAGCCTGATATCTGAAAGTGTTTTTGAAGCAGACCTTGCAAATTCCGTGCTTTGCGGGTCACATGCCAAGAGCCACTTCTGTCAAAACATTTAACTCATCTCCCACTTGGCAGATCCTGTCACTGGGGCCAGTTTAACCTGGGAAAGACAAGACTGAGATGTGGGAACAGAGGCAGCACAGTCCTTAACTCTTGCCCTTTCGTCTGGGAGTGGGTTTGAAGTGCAACATAAAAAATTTACAATGGATATTAATTTTAAAAAGTGATGCTAAATGGAAATGAGTATGGAAAGTTTTCTTCCACATCCCTGGAAGTTTCTGGGATTAATGTAATCAGCTGGAAATCTGTGAAGTGCAATGACTTGCTTTATAGTTCAGATTTGGTTTAGGCAGCTTCTTCAGGCTGTTTCCCAGTGACATGGCAGATTTCACCATGAGTGCGATGTGGGCTCCAAGAGCTGCCTGGAGCGCAGCACTTGAGGAGCCAGGGGCTTCCTACAGCTGGAGAGATGTGAGAATGATGGTTGTGTCAAGGGAGAGACGAGAACAAACCCCTGAACATCTCTACTGTAAAATACTCGGGGCAGTAAACACGGGAAGTTTGAAGCCGTTCCTTGGCAGGAGGGGTCAGTGACTCTGTCACCTGTGCCAGGTCACCTGCTCAGTGCAGGGCCAAGACAGGGACCGGGGAGGCTTTGTTGTGTCGCTGCTCAGCAGTTGGGGTCAGATCCTGGCAGCTCCTCCACATGAAGCACCAGGGCCTTTGGCTGAAAGTGTGTGAATGATGGCCCTGCCTGACCCAGCTCCTGGTGGGGCTGTGGGTCCAGCTGGGGAGGGACAGTCACCCCCTGGTCCCCTGAGGCTTTTCCTGGGGTGAGGCACAGGCAGGGGTCAGGCGCTGCAGGGAGGGTGTTCCTGTCAGAGCATCCTCCTCGTTTCTGCCCCTCAGAGGAACCTCTGGGGCTTCCAAAGATGTTGGAGAAATTGGTGCCACCCCTTTCTCTCTCTCCTCACGGGGACACAGCACAGATGTCCTGGAGAAGGACTTTGCTCCCAGCCCTTCCCTCACCCCAAAGGCCAGGCTCATTCCTAAGGCTCGGCTGGTGGGTGAAGCGATGCCTCAAATAACAAACACAACAGACAAACATTCTCATTTTTTGGTAATAATTATTTAATAACATCCAAAGGCATCAAGAAATGCCAAGGCATCTCGCGGGTGCCAGTACAGCTCATGAATTAGCAGCGTGCAGGTGGCACAGGCAGGCGCTGTTCCAAGGTGGGCACACATGGCCAGGTAAATATTTCAGTCTATTTTTATACAATCGTTATATGAAAAACTTGGGAAATCTCAAGTAAACAAAAAGAACAAAAGCAGTTTCTATTTTTAATAAATGCAAAGCCAAATCTTAAACTGGTTTGAATTAAGATGTTAAAGTCAGATAGATGTCAAAAAAAGAATTAAAAATATTATTTTTCTTTTATTTTTCTGAGATAATGAAGTGCAATTTTACTGAATTTGGGACTTCTGGGAGACCGGCAGCTTATCCTTTAGGAAAAAAATAGATGTCTTGGTCTGATCTAGCAATAGGTGCCAGGACAATGCATCCTGAGTAAGTCTCCCTTTGCTTTCCAAAGTATTTTATTTGCACCTGAAAAGGTGTCTAGGGGTGCACCCTAAGAGACATGAATACCCTAAAGCTACAAAAATAGGGAAAAGTCACATTTGGGTGATATTTAGCTTGCAGTTTTTAAGAAACTGCACTGCTCCAGGCAGAAGTTGTCATTTCAATGCAAGTCTCAGCGATGTTGGGCAATGTATAATTATAGCACAGTCTGCTTCATGCAAAGGAGGCTCTGTAAGGTGAATGACCCAGGCATCCTGAGGGCAGAATGCTGGAAATGTTTCATTTGGAGTAGTTTTATAGCAAGGCAAATAAAGCAATTCAGAATATATAAAAACACCGAGTGATGTCCCCTGCACAAGGAATGTCCCTGTGCTGCCTCGTGCTCCCGATGGCCTCGCAGAGCAGATGCTTTTGGTCCTTCAGGACTGCACCACCCGGTTCCTTTCAGTTCTGTAACAAAACCAAAAGTTTGTTCAGTTATTATTTGGGTTACACAAATTGTAGAGCTGAAGTGTCCAGGCAAGAGAGAGAAGAAAGAGAGACACTGGGCAAAAACTAATTAATTAGGATTTATATTAAAGTCAACAAGCATCAAACTTTCCCAGCAGGAGACAGGTGAGGGGATAAATTGATGGATGGATATGAGGGGATAAATTGATGGATGCAGAAAGAGAAGGGAGAAACATCTCAAAAGAAAAAAAAATTACAAAAGGACAAGGAGGAATACTTGAGGGGTGGTGAAAATGGAATGGCCAGAGGAATGGAGGGATTTTACTGTGGGTAGACAAAAGAAGTATGGATAGAGTGCATAAACAGCTGTTCCAGAGAGAAGGAGCATTCAGAGCTGATGAAGCAATCCAGATGTTTTTGACAGATGTTTTCAGACCCCCCAAGCATACTCACTTTCTTTTTCCACATCAGCATCGTCATCAGCACATTAAAAATCATTCCCTTCATCAAGACTATTTTGAGGCCCAGCTGGGATAAGGACAGTGTGTTCAAGTGTTCATCTGGAAAGAACAGAAAAAGAGAGTCACAACAGCACCGAGCCGTCCTCCTGCTCCAGACAGACTCAAGAGCCCTTCCTAACGCAGCTGCTCCGGCGTGGGATGGAGTCAGCTGCTAGGACAGGGAACAAGACAGGGAGCAGGACTGAGAGAGTTTCAATTCTTCTATTCAATAACCACCTAATTATCCAATATTTCAGTCTGCCAGCCATCCAGCTGGTTTCAAATACTGTGCATTGTGAACCCAGGATGCTGGAGGCAGCTCTCCTTCCTCTCTCTAAATTTATTTAAAGATGGGCAGGGGGAAAACAATTTTGATTATAATCACAGAACACAATTGTATTTGAATTTTATATTAATCTGAAGTTACAAAGCCACTTGTATTCAAAAATACATTGATCTGTCCTGGAGACATCAGGAGCTGTCAGCAAGAACTCATTGCATGTTTGTGACTGAAAACCCTTCAGAGAGCGGAAAGGCTGAGCAATCAGCCGTGTTTACTGAGGAGTGTTTTCCTGAAATGGTGTTTTGGAAAGATTTGTGAGAGCACAGCTGCTCTGTGAGCAGGGCCAGGCTCTGCTCTTTGAAGTGGCAGGAGCAGCGGAGCCTCGGACTGCAGCACTGCCCTGACCCGTGAGCTGGGGCAGAGCTGGCTCAGCTGCACCCCAGGAACCACCTGCCCAGCTCTTGCTCCCTTAGGTGTTTGTGCACCCAGAAATAACCCGGCTCCTCTGAAGGCTGAAATGCGGCCGTGCTGACTCAGAGCAGAACCCGGAGTCACTCGCAGCTCTGTAGTGAGTCAGAGCTGCATCTGTGGCAAAAATTTATCACCTTGGATCTGGGAGGCTGCATTAACACCGTGGCTTTCAGGCTTGATGGTTAAAGCCTGTGGGGGCCCTTTTGGAAATTTCCTGTCTGACTTTTTGCTTCAAAAAGAATTCTGAAAGCAGGGAAAATCAGCAAAAGCTTGGGAAAATATTTCCTTTAGCCAGGTCAATCTTTTCTCCTAAAATGCTGTGTTCCATACCTGTCCTGAAGTGCAGGGACATCCCTGTGACACAGACAGCACTGGCACCTGCAGAGAGGAAAAATAAACTTGATTAATAACAAAAATGTACTTCTTCAGGAGTTACAAAGATATCGCTGCTTAGAAGGAGCAAATCAGAGTTTCTGGCCAACAAACCCTCCCATAAACACTCTTTTCTCCTTTTCTCAGGGCCAGCATAAAACATGATCTAATTAAACCTCAGTGTCCTGATGCCGTTTTGGTTTTTGCCTTTTTTTCCTTATATATTGTCTATATTGTCTACACAGATATTTGGAGCTCTGTAGTTTATTATTGCATTAGTGGCTGGTTTTCCCAGCAGTTTTCCATGTCCTTTCCCCGGGCAGAAAGACAAAACAAATTCCAGAACCCCTGGGCTGTCTTGGTTCTCCCTGGCTACCAAGGTCTGTGAGACATTCTTATAAACAAAGTACAACCAGCACCAAGGCTGGGGGGCTTTTGTGGACACTCTTCCATGACTGCCCTGGAGGCCTCCAAATAAAGATCCACTTTTATATCACCTCCTATACTAAAACGATCTCGAGTTTCATTTCTAGGTTGGGAAAGAGGCAACAGTCCCACCGGACACAGGAATTTCAAGCTTTCTGTCCCCCACAGTGGGATTTTAAGATCTCTCTGCTGTGACTGTAGCTACTGATCCTTAGTCTTGTTCCCACCAAGGAGGAAGCAGAGAGAAAACAGAGGCAACAAGGCGAGATTCCTCTGTCCTGGGGGTCCACAGAGGAGCTGCCACCCTCCCACGAGCAGCACAGAGCCCAGAGCACCCCCAGCCCCACCCAAACCCCAGCAGTGCCCTTACCACTCTCAGGGTCCTCGGCCCCCAGCTCTCCGAAGCCCTTGTGCCTGGCAGCGCACTGCAGCTCCTCTCTCCTGGCCCAGTAGGTCGACAGGTAGCTGGACTCCTCCTTGTCCTCAGCGTTCGCCACCTCCACGATGGCTGACGTGTGCTGCTCAGCCGAGGTGAGCGTGAGCTGCTCGGGGGAGTAATCCGTGATGAGGCACATTTCCAAATCCTGGTCATCTTTCGAGGTCAGCCTGTAGACTGAGGGCTGTGGTTTCACTTCTGAAAGTGGAGAAAAGAGTCGTCATTAGGTGAGATTACACGTGCATAGTTCCTTCAGTCACACAGCCACTTAGAAATGCAGGTTTTGCCGTGATTCCGGTGGGGAGCTGCCTGACCATTGGGATCTTGTGCTAGGACACCTTCACAGAACCAAACCATCTACAGCAGATGATGCACAAGCTACTTTTACTGGCTTAGGTTGTGTGGGAGACTCAGAGTGGCCAGGTGGGATTCCTGGAGCATCTGGAAACCTTGTGGGCACCCAGCCTGGGTGTCCATACCTAACCCGGCTGTTCCTCTCGGTGGCTCCTCGTTGAACGCTGCCCCGCAGCCTGGCACCGTGGCCTGGGTGCCCTCAGGGATGTGTGGAGAGAGCACCTGAACTCTCTGCTCCAGCAGAGGCTGTCCCTGCCCACGGCTGGAACGTGGTCCTCAAGGTTCCCCCCAGCCCAAATCCTTCTGTGATTTTGTGACTCTTGGGAGAGCTGAGCAGCCCGGGGCCATTCTGCTTTTCCTGCAGAAGTTTAGTCAGATCCACCAAATGCAGAATCCCACTTCCTGCCCATGTCCTGAGGGATAAATCACTAAATCTCAAGGGTGTCCCTGTTCACCACCAGTCTGAGGGTGCTCCTTCAGCAGGAAGCTCAAGAAGCCATTGCAAAGCAGAAACACGGGGAAATGTTCTTCAGGGGTAGAAAGGGGAAGCAAACAAATGTTTCATCATGTTCCAATGCTTGACAGAGCAGTACCAAAGTTTTTTGCAAAATTGACCCTGCAGAGAGGCGTTTGAGGCCCTAAAGGCTGCAGTTTTATGACACCTGGGGCTCGTCACTGTTTCTTGCTTCAAACTCTGCTAGCAAGTCAGCCAGACTGGGATTTTCCACACATATCAAAGCACAACCTGTGGTTAAACCCTTTTTTGCATATTTAGCTTTATGAACTTGCAGTCTAAGCACACATCTCATCTGATTCTGTGAGAAGGTGCATTCCCAAACCTTTGTTCATGGCTAACAGTGAAATGTTCCAGACACTGCAGAGCTCTCATGATGACTGGGTGAAATATCATCACAGACAAACTGCAGCCACAATGCACGTTTGGGGCCCTCAGCATCCCCGTGGCTGCGTTTTCCCTTGGCCTTCACAGATTTCAGTCAGAGCTTCAGTTCACATTTATAAACTGATGAAGTGTCATTGTGTAGGATTGAGAGTTTAGATTAATCTTTGCTTTCTCCCTGCTCACACGCCTCACTGAGAAATATCGTACAAATCCTGCAGACAGCTTGGCTGCCAGATGAAGAAATTTTAATTTCTTCCCATGGGCAAAGTCTAAAAAGTGTCTCAAAATCTTCTTTATCACAGAAATAAATGTTGTTCATCTGTTCCATTAACAGCTGTTGCCACCTCAGAGAAATAGCCTTACTTCTCTATCAGTATGATCCCAGAAAAAACTTAATCCACAAAGCCCAGGGGCTCATTCTCTGGCCCATCTCCTGAACTGTAATTCCTCTGTTGTAGCTTTGCCCTGGCTTTGAAGAACCCGATGAGACTCTGCAAACTCTGCAGAAATACAGCCTAAAGTTTGTTGGGACTCCCTTAACCCCCCTCCCCACCTGCCATACTCCCAGGTGGTGTTTTGGAAAAAGGTTTCAGTGATTGTTTGTTAGGGAGAGGGAGGCAGGAGCTGGTAAAATCTTGCTGATAGATCCCTGTATAAAGTACAGGTGAGCCAGGGTAGGTCACTGCCAGGGTTACAGGGAAAGGAAAGAGAAGAGGAGGAATTTATGGAGCTGCTCTGCTTCTCTCTCATAACGAGCACTGTGCTTTCTGAAGAGATCAATATCCACCTCTCTCCAAACTGGGGAGTTTTTCTCCCTTGCAATCCGTGCAATGCTTTACTCTTGAACACATAAAACAATAAAGTCTGTTTTGCACAGGAAGCTTCAGCAGTTTGGCAAAACATTAATTTCCTGTTCTTACTCAGAATAAGAGGCGGCTGCCACTGTTCTGGCTCTGCGGCCCCGTTCCCGTAAGTCCCTTCGTGCTTTTGCCCACTGCTGTGGGAGCCTGCAGAGAGTTTTGGTAAACACCATAACCACAGCCCTGTGACCTGTTATTCTGTCTCAAAGAGCTGGAGATGCTGTGTGTTTATGACCCCTATTTACAGGAAAGAGTGAGAGGTAAATAATGATGCTCTGAGATTTCCAAGCTGCCTGATTCTGTCTTTACTGAAGGATGTTTTCCAGCTGGAAGAACAGGAGCTGCTGGAATGCTCTTCCTGCCCTGCTACAGAGCCAGCCAGAGGCTGATTTCAGGCAGAGAGCAGTAGAACCCTGTTCCAACATCACACTGAGACCTGTGCGCTTTTTTTTTTTCTCCCTCCAAACAAGCTGCAGTGGAAATCCTGAACTGGTTTAATTCCCATGCAGAAAATGATCACATTCTCCATTCCTTCCAGAGCATCTCTGCATCTCTGGTCAGACTGGAACTGGAACTGTGACAGAATCTTTGGTGCTCTTGCCATTGCTCAGCCTGGGACATTCCACAGCCAGAATCAGCCTGGAGCCATTGCCCAGCTCCGGGGCAGCTGTACCCCCCACACCCCCACACGGGCCAATCCTGCCCCAGAGGAGCAGCTCCAGTGAATTAACAGGCACTTTGTGGATGTTTGTCTGTCCTCCAATGCTGTTCCAAAAGGTCTACCAGAGGTCCTCTGTGAAATCTCTCATAATGTAGAAATACTAAGACAGCACAGCCCCCAGATGAAGAAATTCTAATTTCTTTCCACTGGGAAAGTCTAGAAAGTGTCTCAGAATTTCTTTATCACTGAAATAAATGTTCTTCATCTGTTCTGTTCCCAGCTGGATGCTGGGGTGGCTACAGCAAGTCTAGATGGACTCATTTAGGACTGGAACCCTTCCTAGACTGTCTAGACCCTGGAGACACTCAGGTGGCAGAGGCGGGTCCTAGTCCAGCATCAGCCAAGCCATCCAAAGGGCAGAGACTCCGAGGAGAGATTCAGTGTTTGCCAATGTGAATGTGCTGCTGCCCTGACACAGTTCAGGCACAATTCTGGGCTCGTTCAAAAAATGTGTTTGTTCCTGCCTCTGCAGTTATACCTAGGGAAGTCCAACTACCAAAACCACCCAAAGTCTTTCTCACAAACCTTTTAAGGGAGAGATTTCCCACTGAGCCAAAAGTAACAGTGAATTAATAGAGGGAGACACCCAGTATGTGAGGAGAAATCAAGTGCTCAATGGAATAAATCTCTAATATCAAACCAGGACAGATCTTGGGCTTTTACCGTGTGTTCACAGGCAGAAAAAATGGAGATGAATTTTTCTTAAATTTCTTACTGGGAAGCAATGCCCTATTTGTGTTCATATTTGGATCTACTCATGCACCATCTAAACCACAGGAGAGAATTGCTACGATCTCCTCTGCTGCTCCTTTCAACAATGTTAAGAAAAGATTTTTGAGAGTCAGGAGGATCAATTCTGCTTATCTGATCGACTCTCTCGCGGGTGGCTGAGATGGATTAACCCATCTGTGTGACCATGTCCTGGAAACAAAGAGCCTTGAGGTGGCTGCTCGTGAACCTCCTGAGAACCTTTGCCATTTTCACAAAATGCTTTCTCTTCCGAAATCGGACAGGTTTTCAATTGCCAGATCAAGTTCTCAATTACGTATGACAGAGATTTTGTTTCTAGAAAAAAAATGCTTAAAATCATACAATGATTAAGGATTTTGAAGCAGAAAGATCGTGACATATTGTCTTAGGCTAAGACTTAGAAAATCCAGCCTCTAAGCCCTTAGTCCGGAGAACCTGCAGCGACCATGCCAGGACTATTAAACCTTGTGAACATCACCCCCTTCTCCCACTGTTTTGTCCTGCAGGTCACTGCCACACCGCAGCCAAGCACTCCCTGCTTTCCAAGACAGAATCTCTGTTCCACTTGGCTTTTGTCAAGGGAAGCTGAAAAGAAGTTGGAATCTGCTCCCGTGAAATCCCTGGTCCATCTACCCAACAAGCAAATGATTTACCAGTCCTGGTCTTGATATGGAACAGAAAGCTCAAACTTACTTGGGGTCACAACAAGTTGGGTACCAGTTCCAAATGTGGGTTTGTTGTATCCCTGGTTGGCACACTGGTGCCAGTCTCTACAAAAACGTGGGCGGGTCTTTGCCGTGGGCACTGGCAGCCAGGTCAGCAGACAGCCCAGGGCAGGGGGTAACATGCTGACTTAAGACACTATCAAAATACCAAATAAATCTATGAGAAAATTATCAGGATCGGAACCACAGAGATCAAATTTAAACCATGTTCATTCACTCACTGGTTACAGCTGTGTGCTGTTACACATTTTGGGGCAGTACAAGGAACGATCTGCTTTTCCACCTGTACCATCGCCAAAAATTCCAGGTCCCTGAGCGCTGCAGTCAGGGCACAGCCTTTCAGCCCAGCTTTTCTCCTGGGTATTTACTGCCCACGTGCCTTGATCACCAAGAAAGTTCTTTACCCCAAAGTCATTACATCCCTCTCCATCCCCACAACTCACACGACCCAGGAAACCTTTGTGAGGACCCTGCTGGCTTGGTTATGTCCTTACTGGTTTCAGTGGCACGCTGTGCCCCTGCCTAGGTCTGGGAGCCTCACAGGCAGTGTGATAACTCCATTTCTTGGGAATTCACACTCTGCAGTGCCTGGAGCATCACAAACACTCCTGCAGCTGTGACAGCTCGGCAAACCTGCGAGTGCCAGTGGCAAACAGAACCTCCTTGCAATGTTTGTGGGTGATACGGTGTCCATAGCTCAGATAATCCTGCTAGAAAGCAGTCATTCCCCACTCCAACTGATATTAAAAATACAGTGCAGTGTTCCTCGGTGGTATTCTGATACAAGCAAAGAGCAGCCAAAATGGGGATAATCACCCTAAGTGGGTATTTTCTAAACCATAGAAGCACAGAGTGGTTTGGATTGGAAGGGAATCTTGAAGGTCATCTAGGTCAAGTCTCCTGCATGACCAGGGACAACCTCAGCTAGGTAAGATTGCTCAGAGCCCCATCCAACCTGACCCTGAATGTTTACAGGAATGGGGCATGGATCACCTCTCTGAGCAATCTGTGCTGGTTGTAAAAAAAAATTTCTTCTTTAACTCCAGTTTGAATCTACCCTCTTTCAATCTAAAACCATTACTCTCAGTCCTGTCACTACATGCTGTTTTAGAAACTTAGTCTCCACCTTTGTCGTAAATCTGGAAGTTCTTTTAAAAGCTGAAAGGCTGAAAGTCTCTCTGGAGCCCTGTCCAGGCTAACCCACCCCATCCCTCTCAGGAGAGAGCTGCTCCCTCCCTCTGAGCATTTTTGTGGCCCTCTTGTGCATCCACTCCAGCAGATCCTTGTCCTTCCTGGGCTGGGACCCCAGAGGTGGGCACAGCCCTGCAGGTGGGGTCTCACCTGGGCAAACAGAGGAGGAAAATCCATCCCTCAGCCTCCCGGGCAGTGCTGCTGGAGATGCAGCCCAGGATTGGCTTTCTGGGCTGTGAGTGCACATCACTGCCTCTTGGCCAGCAATGGAAATATTATAAACATCCTGGTTTTTCAATGTATTTCCATCTGATTTTTTTAATCCATGACTTTCCTTGAGGCTAGTGGATAGATCCTTAAGAGAGAACTAATCCACTGGCTGCCTTTGCAGAAGGGCAGAGCCCGGCTTTGTCTCAGCCCATCCCAGGAATGCACGGAAAGCCTGAACCTGCCAGCCTGGAGAGCTGCCCTGAGCTAAATCCCCCTGCTCGGGGTGGGCTGCAATGCCTCTGACAGCTGCCATTCCCCAGACCTTGGTGTGTGTTAACTAACTTGCAAACTAATTAAAAAATCAGGATAAATGTACCTGGCAAAACCAGAAGTCTCGTCCCAGATCCAAACGTGAATTTGTCGTTACCTCCATAGCCACACAATAGCACAGGCCTCTACAATATCCAGAGCAGCACTGAACGGAGCCTTCAGCAACTGAACACTCCACCAAAAGAAATCCCATTTATCTCTCTGAACAGACAGATCCATTTACCTGGCACTTCTCCACCTGTTGGCTTTCTTTTCATGTGATATTTTGCATTTTGCACTCCCAAACACACTCTCCTTAACACTCCCCTCTTTCATATTTGTCCCATTGTTCCCAGAAAGCCACTTACACCACAACTTCTACTCTCCAGCTTATTCCTCACTTACTTATTCTGCCAGTCAGATTCCTCTCTCAAAATTTCATTTATTTGCTGTTACCTCACAGCTCACCTAGGGACTGAAGGTGCAGTGAACCGCCACCATCCCGTTCTCTTGGATTTGCCACCTGAATCAGTCAGGAGTGATTCCAGAACGAAGCTGCCATTTAGTTTTTGAGTAGAAAGCTCTTTTTGCTGTGCAATTTCTTCATGGCAGGGAGATCATTGCTCCTTCTGCCACTGAGGTTTCAGGATGCATTTGGGAAGTTCCTACAGCGTGAGCAGAGCAAGATCTGGAGCAGCTGCACACAGATACGGCCATAATGGTAAATCTGGGACGTGGACATGAACTCAGGCAGAGCTTTGATTCAGAGCTCCTTTGCCTTGCTGATGGCTCCACATAAACTTGAGATTCTCATTTCTCTCAGATGTTTTTGAAGAGGGTCAGGGGCGGTCGTTTAAAATAAGAGAATTTTCCTCTGAGGTTTTCAGAATGAATTCTTTCCTTATGTTGTTTTGCTTTTTAACTTTCAGAATAAAATAATGTTGAAATTATCTTAAGAATCGCTACTGTTTTAAGAAATGGAGACATTACCTTACAAGAGTAAACTCAAACAATTTAGATATTAAACAATCCTAAATATATTTTTAAGAAATTTGGAAAATTTCATACCTTTGCAAAAAACATTGATACCTTGGGTTGTGTTACTTGGTACTCCCTGAGCTCCCTGAGTGTCTGGTGTTTCTATAATGACAGAAACTCACTCCTTATGGTCACAGCTCAGGGATCTCCAAAGCTCAGACCCAAATTGTGTGTTTCTTGTGTTCTCATACAGTTATGAGTCTGGTTATCTCCAGCTATTTGTATCCACTTACTAGGAAAGTCTGTTTTATCTACTGCAGCTTGATGAAACCAGTTTCACCCCTCTGCATTTTGCTGCTCTGTGCTGCCTTTCACCCTTTCACTTCTCCTCTGCCAGAGGAGCTTGGTGGTATTCTGATCCAGCTAAAATGGTGATAATCACCCCAAGGGGATATTTTCTAAGCCATAGAACCACTGAGTGGTTTGGTCTGGAAGGGAACTTTCCTATTGACTTTCCAAGGAAAATCCTCTTGCACATGTAAAGCTTCTGCTGTGCTCATTCTCAGGAACGGGGAGGGCAGGATATACCTGCAGCCACGGAGATCACCTGCCCTTAATAGCGGTCGAAAATTCACAGTCCTGTTGCTAATATATTGTGGGGTGGCAAAATAGGGAAAATAAGAAGTGCTTCCACCTGGGAAGCCAGACATACCTGGAGAAACCACGAGCTTGGTTCCAGCTCCAAATGTAAGCTTGCCATACGTCCCAGAACTACACTGCGACACGAGGCTTTGCAAAATGGGGCACTGGGCAGTGCAAGGTTCTGCTGGAAGCAGCTCACCCACACTGCTGCTCCTACCCCAGCATAAATCAACTTTTCCTTCATCCACATTCCTCTGCCTGGTTAATTCACCATCTGTGTGTTCTGTCCTCTGTCTCCACTCAGCAGCCTCTGTCCATGCCTGTGTGCACACACAGCCTCCCAGACCGTGCCTGGAGCCTCCTGGCTGCTGCTGGGGAGTCTCACCAGCCTGTGGCACCTTTCTGCTCCCTTCTCTTGCAATGTCCACCCTCCTGGGCAGGCTGCAGTTCATGCTGTAATGATTATGCTTAGAATTGCAGCAACAGGGAATTGTTCAGGTTGGAAAAGCCCTTTAAGACCATCAAGTCCAACCCATGACCCAGCAGTGCCACGTTCACCCCTAAGCTGTGTAATTTAGCCAAGAGGGTTCAAACACAGACTCCCAGTCCCCACAACTACCAGGAGAGATCCGCAGCTCGTGTCATTCCCATCTCTGCTCTCTGATCATTGCTCCTGTTCTACAGCTCCCAGCAGACACAGCAGCAACCCAGGGGTCACTGCATTTGCTTGAACAGCCTGAACTGCATTTTGCAATTCTTTTGCAAACATTAACCCTGGCTTTGAGAGGACTGAAGTTTTCCACTGGGCTCAGTGTCCCAAACCTCAGAAATCTCATTTTGTCTTTCACATCCCTGCTCTTGCATTTCACTTATTTGTTGTCACTTTTCCAATACTCCTTTTCCCCAACACAGACACATTACTAGTGCACATTGGTGAAGCAGAAAGTCTCCCACTTCTTTCCTGGGAATACCAAAACCACCCCAAATTTCTCCACAAAGCCACTGCACTGCT
>VYZT01010914.1:0-10057 GCA_013400735.1 Pomatostomus ruficeps
GTAGGATCACATTGCATCTCAAAGCAAGATTTTATTTTCCTAAAGAGTTCTGAACACAAGACTAGTTAAATCAGTTAATATGCTGTTCTCTGTACACACAAGAGAGCTGAACATCCTTATTTTTTCTAATTACATAAAACCAGTATTCAGGAACTATAGAGCCACGTGGTCCATGCAAAACTGATTAGAGAGAGTGCACATCTTGCCAATGATGAGGGAAACAGCAGCCTGCCTTATTACAGGCTCATAACTCCCTGTGACTTCTGTCTATTTTCCTGGGGGCACTGACCCTTACCCCCTGCTTCCTTGTGTGAGTGGTATCAACATTACATTCCAGAGAAGGAAAATGCTTACACTGTTTAACAGAAAAGAACCAAGAAAACTGTGAGGCAGGTCTCCACCAGACAGCCTGGTTCTAGGAACAAGCTGGATAAGTGCAGGGCTTTTTCCAGTAGTATTTTCCAGTTTGTCACTTGGATTCAACCAAGTTTTGTGGCTTGGAGTGTAAAAAGAAAATTTGATGTGCCGTGTTTAGCTTTTGATGGATTTGTTTTTTGTTTTGTTAATTTGACTGTCAAGGTTTTCAATAGCATCAACAGCAGTAATTTAGCTTCTGTTACCTGTTGTGGGTGGCTTATGTAATGTTAAATTTTTTCTTTCCGGCAAAGCATCCAACTGCCAAGATCATAAGCATTATATAAATTAAATAACTAAATGAGAGGCTTTTCAAGGACTCAAAGAAAATTCAGGGCTTTAGTATTGCTCAGAAAAGAGCAGAATGACAGGAATAAAGCTATTAGGATATGATTTCCTTTCAAAGCAAATTCATGTAAATACTACCTCCATCTAAAAGTGTGTAGGTTCCTCCACCAAGGTCATGGCCCTTTGTTGTGAAGTGTCATGTATATAAGAAGAAAAAGAGAAGACCTCCTGTAAAAAGCTGTCTCAGCTCCAGGAGACATTATCACCTCTGCTGCACACAGAGAAATCAAATGATTTGTCCAGCAACAGGAACTGCCAGGACTTGACCTCTGCCTCGTGTGTCAATGTGTCTCTCTTCTCTTCCATGTGCTCTTCCTTCTTATGCACCTCTTCTTCCTTTACAAGAAAGGCTCTAAACAGAAGTCAAACCCCAGCCCTTTTCCATTGCAGAGCTGCCAGCAGCTTTGAGTTTTTCTGAAGTTTTGAATTTTGAGACAAAAATTATGTCACTCTTCATTTGATGTTGCTGCCACATTAAAAGGATGCAGAATCAATGGAATTTGTGGCAATTCCAGCTCTGGGCTCTGTGAGGGCTTGTAAACTAGCTGTAGTTTTTTCAATACTGCTGTAGCCCTTTGTCCAGTTCTGCTGGCCACTCAAGGGTATCCAACATGTTTTAGCGGATGGCACTGTTCCTTAATAGATCTTTACATGCTGGGACACGGTAGGATTTGGAGTGAGAAACGAAACTCTAAACAAGTCCCACTGTTCCCAGATGGCATGGCTTAAGACGGCCATCTCCATCTTGTCAAATGTCATTTATTTACTTTAGTTTAATGTACAGAAAAAACATAAATAAGATTTTCAAATTTATGAAAATAAGGGAAATTTAGTGTTTAGAAGAATTAGACCACCCTTTATTAAACACATGAAAGATCCTGTAGTAGCTGTAACAACAGAGATGGGGTGAATTAACTCACTAGAAATCAAAAGATAACTCAGTAAAAGGGCACATATAGTAGAGAATAAACCTATCAATAAAAGGCAGCCAGATATAAAACATGATGTCCTGATTGTACTTTTTATGGACCTCAGCTATTAACCATGCTACAGAACAGGGAAAATAACTTTTCTGCAAAATTGTACATCAGTTTTGTGCCGTTTATATGAAATATTGTGTGATATTCTGAATTAAAGTGACCCCGCTCAGAAATGTTCATATCAGAGGTCTGTGTGAGATGATACACATTCAAGGAAAGTAAGTGATAATGATGATGATGGTCTCAATAAACCTATGATTAAATCATACACAGATATATGCCATTCTAGATGTAGCTTGAAAGTGAAACCAGCCATTGTGCAGGGTGTGAAGAACATCACAAATATCAAAAAAATTACCACCTTTACAAGGCGATGACAAATAAGAGGAGAAAAAGTATGGGAACGGCATGTCTGTTACATAGGTCACCATTTATTGCTGTATGTTTGAATGGAGTGTTTGGAAATGTAACTGTAGCTTGTAGGGGAACTACGCACAGAAAAGTTCTCTATTTCTTGCTCACCTTGGTTTGAGCAGTGTCAGGGTCAGTGCTGTTACCAGTGCTGAAACACAAACATGCTGTTGAGGAGGGAGGGAAGCCGATTTCTCCCTCCAGTTTGGTCAGCCTGTCAGGTATGGGGTTTATGTCACTGTGCATTCAAGTGGTGAGGAAAGGTAACATCTCGTTTCAATTCATCCTCCCAGAGTGGCACTTCTCAAGCACTTTGGAAGTGTAACCCACTTTTGGCTCGTGCCTGTTCACCCTTTCTGCTGGCAGCTGCTAGTCCCCAAGGCAAGGTGGTGGGAATTGGCTGGAATTACTGGCTGCTAGCTGTGACGCCCGTTTGCTCACTCTGGTTAAGCTGAGCTGCTGCTGGCACTTAGAGATAGTTAGCAGCTCTCCAGCTAGTTGAAACACTTGCAGCCTAGAAATAAAAATCTGTTCATGCTAAGAATGGAACTGCAACCAGCTTAGGAGGAAACTGTATTGCCACAGATCTATCTCATCTGGCACTTCTTGAGCTATTTCAGCCTGCATGTGGTTACTCATCCAGGGCAGCCCTGGAACTGAGGTGTACCCATGGTGTTACTGACCTGCAAGAGATTTCCTGGATCATTTGTGTTTATGGAGAACTATTTTAACCCTTTCATGCACTTGAGAAGTCACATGCAGAAAGAGAAGTAGTTCTTTGGCTATCAGTGCTCCAGTACCTTTGTCATAAGAATCCTGTTTCTGATTTCCAGTGATCTGTTCTTGTGCCAATGCTCAAAACCGATTCTCTATTTTTTTTGGTGTCCGTTTTATAGGTTTTTTCCATTCTTGCAGGCCCCCTCTCTCCTCTGCCATACTTATTTATAAACACCAAATACATGCCCTCTCCACTTTCATTTTTCTGCCATAAATAAGTCTTTCTGTCATATTGTCCTGATTTTCAATACTCCTGCACATACTTGCAGGGTTAGATATCTGCAACTTTTTCTGGGGCTCATCTGGCCAGAATTTGAGATGGACTCCTAGAGGAGAGCTCTACCTTTTAGAGCAGTCTTGATGTTTCCCTGTTTCCTCTGGAACACCACAAACTTTATGCCCTGAGGTTGATTTTCACTCTTTGTTGGTTGGTTACCTCAGTGAATCATAATCATTAGTGATCATGTAGTACATCCAGGACCCTGTCTGTTATTACCCATTTGAGAGTCCAAAGGTACATGTAAGCTGTACAAGTAAGATTTCTGGCAGTGGATGAAGAGTCATCTTGCACTAGGAGCTGCACGAAAGGGGGAAAAAAATGACAACTAGTTTACCATCTATAAACCTCATTATTGCAAACTCTACTTTCCCGTACATTGGAAATGGAAATATGGATAACAAAAAACCTGGACCTGATTCTTTTGGCTAGCAGAAGTATTTTTCCACTTAACATGTTTTTTTTTTTTTAGTTACAGTCTTGCTCTGTGTTTGTTTTTTAAAGCCAAATACAGTTTTACGAAATGAATGTGTCCTTAAAATTTGAGCCACAGTTGATATAATTTTTTCTTTGAATGAATTATCCAGATCTTATTCTGTATTGTATGAAGGCAGCTCAATGCTACATCTCCTTCACATGTGCTTGTGTTTTTTGCTCAAAAACTTCTAAGTGATTGCTTCACTTCTGTATTCAAAATCATAGTCAACAGCACTCGAGGGAAAGAGTGCGTGATTAGGAGATTGTGGTATCAGATTTGATGAAAGATCAAAGAGATGTCACCTACCAAATACGTCTTTTAAGCATTCTGACCAGCAGCAATGAACTGTGCTGTGTTAGGCAACATTTTGCCTGCAGGTTGAAGGTGGGGATCCCTCTGCGCTGCCCAGCAGTAGTTAGTAGTGGCTGCTGAGGCTACACCTGGGGTGCTGTGCCCATCTCTGGGCTTCCCAGTGCAAAAGAGACATGGGCATGATGGAGAGCATCTTGTGAAGGGACACAAAGATGACGATGGCACATCTCTTCTGCAGCAAAGGGCTTGGCCCAGAAGAGGCTCAGGGGGTCTCATCTATATGTAAGTGCCTGGAGGGAGGGTGCGGGAGCACGGGACCCTCGTACAACGAATCAATGTGATTTCGCAAGAGTCCATTTATTGTTTACATTACTCCATTCTTATGCATTTCTACGACTGTAGTTCACACGATCACGCACAACCCGATTGGGTCTCCCGCATTGTCCACGCGTCTTGCATGCACCCTTCAGGACACCTGATTGGTCTCAGTCCAGGATGGTGCAGTCCCTCTTCACCTGTTTTTGTTATTCTCTCTTCTACTGTCTTCATTCCCAATTTAGAACTGCTTGCATTCCTCAGGCCCTGATAAGGGTGCTGAAGATAACTTGGCTGGGGCACCCTGGCAGGGTTCTCATGCCTTACAACAGGAGGGTGCAAAGAAGATGGAGCCAGGCCCTTTTCCATGGTGTCCTCAGGCAGGACAGAGTCAATGGGCACACACTGAAGCACAGGAAGCTCTCTTTGCACATCAGAAAACACCATCACTGTTAGCGTGCCCGAACCCTGGCACAGGCTGTCCAGGAAGGCTGTGGTGTCTTCATCCTTGGAGATATTCAAAAGTTATCTGGCTATGGTCTTGGGAAACTGGTTGTAGGTGGTCCTGGTTGAGCATGGGGATTGGATCAGATGCTCTTCAGTGCTTCCTTACAACCTCAACCACCCTATGATTCAGAGATTCTGTGATTTTATTATACAGTTTTTATGCAAAACCACCCTCTTCTTTTAAGGAAATACAGTAACCAAATTTGGGTTATATGGAATACCTCCTTAAAAAAAGGCATGTAAAACTAAAGAGAAATATATGAAGGAAAACATTAAAAGTTGTGGTCCTCAAGCAATAAAATTTTTGTAGGAATATCTATAGAGAGATTGCATCAAGTATTTCAGTCCAAATTTTTTTGTGCATTGCTTATGCTAAGAAATACAGCATGTTCCCTTCCTCATGAAAATTATTTAAAATCTCTTTAAGTCATATATTGAATTTCCCCATTTGAGTAACTAGATGGGTAGCAAGAAGATGGAGAGGGAGTGATGGGCTAGGGATACAAAGTACACATTAAATGGCTTTTTGCTTTGTTTTCATATTCTGATAGGTGCTTGAAAGCCGTGGTATTAGCTATATGTGGAAATAGATACTTTCTGGAAACTGTTACAGATTATGGGACTATTATTTCATGTTTATCAATTAGACTCCTAAGGAGAACACTGAAGTGGCAAATTTGCATGTCCATAGCTGACTGATGAGAAAAGCATAACTGTCTACTAAGTGTAGCTGTTGATACAGAAGATAAATGCAATGCAAGGGATTTGAAAACCTAAGTAGAGAGAAATTGTAGATACTCTTTCTGTTTTAAGTTGGCTAAACTACTCTAGCACAAAACTGTAGCTAAAATTACTCTAAGTAACAAAATAGCAGAGGAAGTCTAAAACTTGGATAATAATAGTCACAAGTTTACGTAAACCAGAAGAATTGCTGCAAGCACACCATGAATAAGCTGTGGTTTGGGAATTGAATTGGAAAAGCTAAAATTCAGTAACTGGTGAAATTTTGCTGTTGTGAAAATGTGTGCAACCAAGAAAAAAATCTGCTGATCTTCATCTTGCAGCGTTTTCCATTTTTCCATCCCAGGTACTGTCAACTGCCAACTTCTTTTAGGAAAACAAATTTGTAGCACTTTGTTAGAGTTCTTGAATTACTGATAGTTGTTTATTTATAACATATTAATGAAAATCCAGACTGTATTGCGATATTCACAGTTTTGATAGATGTCCTTCATGTATATAAGCAGTTCAGTTTTGTCCAAGGTGAAAAAAAAGGAGGCCTGAAATTACCTCAGATGGTTTTAGAAGACAGCTAAATGACAGTACACATGAGCAGTAGGAGTGACTTTCTCAGCTGTCTAGTAATGGAGCTGGTATGAGAAACCCAAATGCTATGGGTCCCCTCCTATTGCAACATCTCTGCTCGGCTGTTTTGTTGCATGAAAACAAAGCTCTACAGGAGGCAAGAATGTTTTTACATCTCAAAATCATAGCAACTTATTGTTAACATACCTTATTTAAGAAAAATATTTAAAAGCTTGTCTCCAAATCTCTAGAGCTGCAGAATTTTAAACTACCACTCAAGCTACACCAAAAGTGATGACCAGTGACTATCATTCATAGTAAGAATATGACACTGGAGAGGGCTTTTTAGGACCTACTGATGTCTCATAAATATTTTTGGAAAATAGGTTAAAAACCAATTATGCAAGTACTTTTCATACAAATATGTGTATCTCATTCTCTGCTTCTAATTAAAAAGGACACTTGCATAGAAAGAGATTTTTGGTCATCAGCTTTTGCTCTTCATATTTCCATAACCAGCCACAAACATTGAAATGGTTTTATGTGAAGATGAGGCTTACGTACAAAAGAAGGCAGGGATCAGAGAACATCAAAACAAATATATGCATGATATTTCCCTGGGTAGGGGCTGCCCCAAGCTGCTGAAGATTAAATTCTGGCTTGATAGAAGGCCTATGGTCTTCAAGGAGGCACTGTCCCTTAGCTTGATTGTCTTGCCAAAAGAAATGTTTTCATTTGACATGTTGGATCTATTTTCACCATCAGTATAATGTCTCTAGTTTCTTTTTATGTTTCCTTCCTCTCTCTCTCTTTATCTTTTTAAATTATAAATGTAATATAATTCTAATTTCCTTTACAAAATGGAGAAGATATTCTTGCAACCCTGAGAGTGCATGGCTGGCCAAAAGATGCTACAGAAAATGCTTCATTTAAAAAAGGACTTGGAAGAAAGCTGCCCCAATTACACAGCAAATCTACATAATAGGGCCTAAAAGAGGGAAACACCTTCTCCAGATGAAACAGATATATACATAGATGAGATAGTATTCCTTTGAGGAGTATTTTAGGTGTTTCACAGGAAGAGAGGATATTGTCTAATATTTTTATTTCCGGCTTTACACTTTGTTTTATGAAGCACATTGAAACATTATTCCTTGGGGGAAAGCTTGCTTTAGTTCCTCACTTACGGCAATTCAATGAAATCACTTTGAGCAAAAGGTGAACATTTGTTAGCAGTGCAGAAGAACTTATGTGACACTTCTCTATGATGGCATTTACACCTCCCAAATCCTTCTTGTTACGCCCATTGCTGGCACATAAAATGGAGCTCCACCTGCTGCAGCTGGATTCATGTCTTTCAGGAACAGACTGGATTTCCAGAAAAGTGACTGACAAATAAAGCATAAACTATGTTCTATTACTCACCCTGCACTACAATGGAGTATTTAAAGTTCTTTCTTGGCCCATGTCTGCTTGAGTCACTCAGATGACAAGCTCTGTCAAGACATACCTGACTGAGGAAGGCAGCAGTAGTGTAAAACTACATCAACACAGGAACAGATGTAGCCCCATGCAACAGCTTATGAACTCTCTAAGTTGTATTAGCAGGGTGATACTTACAAATAAATATTACATGACTGTACTTTTAACCTAAGCAGAATCCCAGCCTAGACTTAGCCAATTAGCTAGAGATGGCTACTTATAGGAGAGCTGAAATTCTTACTTCAGCCATACAGTTAGGCATAGATGTGTAGACACCAAGGGAAGCAGCTAAAATTTGGTGTGAAGATGTTCTTGAAACTTGAGGACAGAGATGTGTAAGATGGAAACCGTCAAACTGGTCTTGGAGGAAGCAGTCTGTATGGGATGGGGAGGTGAATGTCTAGGAAACTGCAGAAGGGAAAATTGCTGTGATAAAAATGGGAGCTGATTGAGAGGGCCCTGAGCATTTCTCTTTTGATATGGTGGAAAACAGCCAGAACTTCACCAGGAAAGGAGAAGAGCAAGGTTAGGAAACAGCTGGATTTATGGCAGAATGAGAGACGTGTTTAGTCAGGAATAAGGTGATATTGTCATCACAGTGGAAATGTTGTCTACAGAGGAGAGTGGCAGGGGGCAAAACAGAGGTTGGTTTCATGGCCATTAAGCTCAGACATTTTGGAGGCAGACTGACATGTTGATTCAAGTCTGAGAAAAGGAGCTTCAGATTAAAGGAGCTGATTTATGAGTACTCAACAGAGGAGTATAGAAAATTACATTAAAGAATATGAAAAGACACTTGTGTGTCTGTTTTCTGTGTTACAAACAACCTGGGAGAATGCCGTAAGCCCTTACAGAAAAAAGTCCTGGCCTGTCCCTTGCAAGAGTTTCTGTAAGACAGAAGTTTCATTTCACCTGCACATGGCATGGTTTGGGGTCCTCTCCTTGTTGAAGAACACAATATACCATCATATTTTGATCAAAACAAATGCATTTTATATTTTCAGAATGGGTGAAATCCTTTGCAGAGAAGTGAATAAAAATAAAGGCTATGCAATGCTAATCTGTTTTACAAAAAGCGTTTACAATCACAAGAAAGTAAGAAAAGAACATCCTGTTTTACAACACCTTCCAAGCACACTCCTGGTAACAGAGTGTGAGCTCAGACACCATATTAATATTGAAAGAGGTGATGACTGTAGCTTATTCAATATCAAAGGATAACTGAAATAAAATATCAGTTTCATTCTTTATTGGTTTTACTTGTATTTATCTTTCAATTAAAAAGACACAGATGAAAATGCACAAAATGTTCTCTTTGCTCCTATGCTTTTATGGTAATGCAGGTATATGCCTAGATGTGTAGGTCTGCACCTGAATTTTACTTTATTTAATATAAAGCAGAGAATTTCAAATTGTCACTTATTTACTTTGTCTCTCAAACAGCTATTCCCTAGCTCCAAGCATTTGCATAGTCACCACATGTCTACACTTATACCCAAATAGCAACGGGTATTTTTTAGAATCTGTAGCCCTCCTACAAAACACTTTCATTTTGGTGAATTTGCCTTGTTTTGAATATGAAAAGGATCCCTCAAAAACCACTAAACCCTTTTTGGACATCTCTGTGCTTTACCAAAGGACTCCGTTCTTCTGGAGTGTGGCACAGCATTGTGCCCACAAAAAAGCAAAGACCTGGTCATTAATATCGCCCACAGCAGTGATAATGAACAAACAACTCTCCCATCCACCTGCCACGTGAGCTGTGTTCACGCTCGCAGGGCTGAGGATTGTCCTTGACCCAATCAGACACACAGCCTGGCACTAAGCTGTGAGGTGTTCATTAGGGTCCAGTGCATTGTGAACTAGGGAGATGCACATAAAAACCCTGCTGCCCTTCTCAAGGGACCGACACTCTGCCCAGAGAGCTCCCCTCGTGAAGACACTGCACCCTGTGTTAGTGCTGGCTGTCTTCTGCGCTGACCTTCACACACCCTGGCAGCACAGGTTCTGAAGGGTATAAAGCAATTAAAATGTGCTGTCTGCTCCTTACGGAATGAGAGGAAGGAAACTCATCAGGTTACAAAGAGCCCAAAAAAAGACACACATCTGCTCGTGTCATCGTCAGCTCATGGGATGAGCAGCTGGAGGATTCCCGGCGCATAGTTTGAATTTTTAACACAGGGGGATCAGCCCATGGGAATTCATGCAATAGAAAGCTGAAGGAGAAGTCTGCATTGCTATAGGGAAAAATCTAATTGCATTTATGCTTATCATTTATACAACCATGCAAATAGCTTATAAAACAAGATAAGCTTCATGGATGCTTCTTGAGTAACAACAGAGGTCGATGGAGTTAGATCAGGGGGCAGTTTAGCCCAGAATATTACTATCTGGTGATCAAAAGGAGTATGGTCCTAAAATGAACTTAGAATAATGTCATTTATGGGGGGG
>VYZT01010928.1:0-12725 GCA_013400735.1 Pomatostomus ruficeps
TTTTATAGACTTTTCCAGGTTCATACATGCTGCTTCAGAATCAGAAATCCCTTCTACAAGTGTATCCCAAGTCCTTCTCCCAGAAGGGCTCCCTAGATAGGGACAGACTAAGAGTGTCCCAGCACTCAGCACCTGTGTTATCCCCTGGATAGGAATACCCAAAAGATTTGTGTTGAAGTGGACAATACATGCAAGCAGCCAGACACATCCAGCTGAGGTGACTTGGCAGGGTACACTTACCAACTGAGCCCCAGTAACTGGGCCCCTTGGGAGGCAGGAAGCAGTGGGTGAAGTCTCTTACTTCAGAGAAGTGCCACAACTGGGTCAACCTAAGAGTCTGCAGATGGACTCTGATAGCAGCTCAGCCAGCAGACGGTCTTTTGCACCAGTGCTTAACTAGTTTCCACATCATAATCGCTGTTTTTTCTTTCCCTTGAGCACATAGATATTTCTTTCTAAGCATCCTTGGTGTGACTTCTAGGATCTGCACCCACTTAGCACATTGTCATTTCTACTTATTCCTTGCTTTACTGTAATGAACTTGGCCATACCCATGTGAAAAGAATATTTTAAGATTTTTTTTTTTTGTGAAATTACCTCTAAAATTGCCAGAACTAGCATGTACCTAGTAGGCAGGGGTGGAAAACAGTAAAATTTTAGGTGCTGTCTGCTTTGGACATTTGCTGGGGGGGACAGAAATTCAAGAGGGAAAGCAAGAAACAGGATGAAAAGAGTGTTTTGTTGTAATCTGTGGGGTTTTTAATCCAGCAAGGAGAAATGGACAATCTGCTTGAATTCCAGTTTTACAAGAGTTTTTCCTGGGTTTCATTTAGAGTAGAACTGAAGACACTTCAGAGGTCTTCTATTCTACAAAACCATAGTGCAAATAGGGAATAAATGAAAGAGTGCCTCGTTAATCTTTTTGACAGGACTATCCAGAAATAAAGCTTCTTCAAACACTGGTAGCTGTTTGACACTTCCAAAGCTGAGAGCACAAAGTGAATAATTTCATTCTTTCTTCCAGCTGAATATTTGGCAAACCACACTCAAGATTTGGATAGAAGAGTTGTCAAATGTTAGCCAGGGATAGTTGATCTGCCTTGACCACTGTGGTTGTCTCTGTTAGAAATGGGCACAATCAATTTGGAGAAATGTAATGAAAAAGCACGTGAGTTCTATGTACTTAGACTGTGTTGACTTGACCTTAGGTTTTCATAAAGGTGTAAAATATCAAGGAAAGATGCAGGACTTTGGCTCCTGGATGATTCTGTTCCCACACCTTGGGTGCACACGTTGCCTATCAAAAAAGAGAAATGTCATAGCCACTTCAAAGAATTGTTTAGGATGCAGCATGGCATTGCTTCTCAGGCTGATGCCCAGCAACCCCACTGATTAGTAGTTCATCCCCTCCTGTGTGACCTCCAGCTAAATTACTGAACATCTCTGGGCCTGCTTCATCCCTGAAGGCTAGTAAGTGCTAAGGGGAAAACAGCAGCTGTAAGGCCTGATTCACTAATGCTTACAAAGTGCTCTACAATTATTATGCAGAAGCAACATATTATTGCTCAGTATTCCTGGAAGGCAAATTTGTCAGCAGGCTGTTTACCCAGAGGAATATGTGAATGGCTGTGGCGACACAGAGCCTCAGGAGCAGAAGCGCTTTTCATGCTGTGAAGCTGGGTACAAGATAAAACCAGCATGGCAGGGGAGTCTGCACAAGCAGGGTCCTTTGTGAAGGAGAAGGGCTGCAGAAACTGTCCACAGGGGCCTCTGCCAGGTGAAGGTGCCGGGAGAAATCTTCAGAGGAAAGCTGCAGAAAGGTGTTTGCTTAGAAAGAAGATCTCTTGATGTGTGCCTTTCTGTCAGAACACAGGGTTAGTGTGCTAGCACATCCCTGGGCCTGCCCAGATCACATGTCTGACACAGTGGGTGTATCAACATGACCAGCTGCAGGCAGCTCCAAAGCTGCTCTTCAGACCAGACTCATGTCTTGGACAGGGCACATGCTCTTGGAGAGCAGGCAGAGCTGGGAGCCTGAGCAGGGGCAAGTACCTGCTCAGCTTGTCCTGACTGCACTCCCAACAGCCCACCAACACTCCTATTTGGATGTGCAGTGGAACATGCTCTGCTCCTGGTTGCTCTGGGCACTGCTCTTTCCAATTCTTGCACATGTACACCACCAGCATGTGTGACCTCTTTCTTAGCATCACTCCTGCCTTTACCCACTGAATCAAACTTGTAACCAACCTGCTCTAAGAAGGGTCACTAAGGTGGAGCTCTGCAGGAGTCTGTCCTGCTTGTTGCTGCTCTCTCAGAGAACAATCTACTGCTGTCAATGGGCCAGGGTATGTGGCGTGCAGCAGTGGGAATTAGTGAGAAGGAAGTACACTACTTTATGGGTTTTGAACTTTGTTGAATCTTCTGTAAATTTTTACCCCCAGAATATGATAAAAATGCCATGTAGAGCATTGTCCCCTCTCAACTGCAGTACTGAAGCGATGCTCACAAGGTCTTCTCCCACATTCTCCAACATGGAAATTCCTGAGGTTGACTGCCAGGCAGAAGCTCTTTTTCCACCTGAGTCCTACTCTGGGCTAAGAGAAGCTTCAGCTACAGCTTAGTTCACTGAGCTAAGAAGTTATGTTTTGTTCCCACAGTGCTTCAGTGGGATATTTGCAGATTCATTATACCATCCAGTCCACAGTCCATACTGCTCACTAATCATTAGTTGTTTGTTCTTTTTATCACATAATCAGAGAATCACAGAATGGTTGGGGTTGGGAGAGACCTCTGGAGCCCCAGGGTGTTCTTACAATCACAACCAGCTCCATTCTGCAGTGGTATTATAACTCCCAAAGCTAGTCTGAGAATGTATCTTTCCCTCTGATAGTTTCATTATATACACCCACACTGTGTCGATTTTCATCTGTCTTCTGTCTCCCACCTTGACTGTAAACTTTTTGGGACACAACCTTTTGGCCCTGTGTTCATTCACCACCTTGCACAGCAGTGTCATGAGAGCTCTTTAGAGCTCTGCTGAGAACAGAAACACTGGGCACCTTGGGGTGAACTGCTTCCTAGATGTTACTTGCATCTCAGAGCCATGAAGTTCTGAGTATTTTGAACTGAGGCTGCTCTGGGGATAACAAGAAGATGTTAGGAAGCAAGGCCTGGCAAGATGATAAGTTACTATTCATTAGTGTGGGGCTTTAGTTAGCTCCATGAGAATACAAAATTATCCATCTTAAACCAAACAGGGTGATTTAACTAAACACTATGATTTAAGCTGACTGTGTCAACCTCCACTAAAAAAACATTGACCCCAAAACTCGAAATTTTCCAGGTTAAGTGCCCATGTCGATGTAATGTACTGGAGGCTCTCAGTTCCAGTGTACCAAAGTATCAGTTTCCTGAAGGTTTTATGGAAAGCAACATGTTAGCAAGCTGCCAAATGTGAAACATTAAGCAACTTCTGGACAGCTTTTTAAAATTCCTCCATAAAATTTGCCGTTTCAAAGTACTGAATGTCTCTGTATTGTTGCTGCAAAGCATGCTATTCGTGTGGCATCTCCTCTGCCTGCAGAATGAGCTGGTTCACATGGATGTCATCAAGCTATCAGCAGACGGAACAACGATACAGGGGCCAGAGGGGCTGCAGCTGCAAACGCTTGGTAAGAGCCCAAGTCCTTGCCATGCTGATTAATTACTGACACAAAGCCTCTAATCAGTCATTCTGGGAAATTAAATTGGGAGCAGGGTGTTGGCATGGAAAGGAGCTGAAGGAGGGTTACACCTCCTTGCTTTCATCATGTAGTAGGACAAAGGCTGTCTGGAGCAATGGCCACTAACTGAGTCAAGTTTTGCTGGTTACCTATTGCCTTTACTTGCATGGAAAGGTGAATTGATCATTAATTCAAAAAGCATCTGTTTTACTGGGCTATCTCTATGTGGATAAAGCACAGGCATTACCTGTATATGTCAAAACCAAGTCAGTTTTATTCTTACTGTCAGACATTGATCTGGACTGGCAGAATCAAGGTGAAGAGCAACCTCTGCCCTTTCCTGGGTGCACAGTTCACCCTGCCAGCTTTGGGATGTGCCTCACTGAGTTTGGGCTCTGTGAAAACACATCTATTCTGAGCTACTATTTTAGGCTCCCTCAATACAAAGTGGAGTCTGTGCAGTCCTTTTTGGCTGAATCCTCTCATTCTGATCATCCTGCACTTGAGATGGGATGGGATGAGTCAGCTCTGGAGGTCCTGAATTACACAAGGAAGTCCTTGAGGAATCCTCTTATCATCCTTCTACACCTGCTTTTGGCTGAGAAGATGGGACCTGTGCTTGGAGGAGGGCCTTGCTCCTTGCTCTGCATTTAAGAATTACTGTGTTTCTAGATTCGTAACTGCTGAAGAGTTTGTGGGAAGCTTTGCGGTACCACATAGGTTGCAAGAAACCAGCTAAAGCAGCACATTGCAGAACTCTCAGGGGCTTTGGGATTATTTGTTAGTGTTACTGGGAAATGGATTTTCAAAGACTTGTCTTGAATATTTAACGGTTTTTTGAATGTTAAAAATGCAGATAGTATTAGAGAGTTGAAATTACCGTAACAATTCCTTTGAGAACTACTTTTTGTTAATGTTAAAGACATAATGCTTAAGACAACTGTCTATCCAGAAAGTTTCTGTAACTGTATGGTTCTTAGCCTTGTCTGCTTGTTCCTGGTTCTCATCTGATTGTTACTGGGGGTTTCCCTGCTGGTAGGGACAGCCTCAAGTAATTCTAGCACCCAGCAGACATCCCATCTTCTGCTCAAGAACCCTGCTGAAATTTTCTTTCACCAACATGTGAACTGGCTTTCTTGGATGATGATGCATCTGCCTCAGGAGCAGAAACCACAAAATCTCAATGAGTCACATCCTGTTTGTGGTCGACACCTGTTTTAAACATAGTTCACAATGTTGCACAATTCAGGGCTTTTGACATTAACAGGATCCTTCTGTCCCTAGCAGAGGATTTCTTCCCAAATCACATTCTTTGCTATTGGCTTTACTGAAGTGAGCCTGCTAAATGGATTCTGAATTAAGGGCAAAAAGAGCACAGGAAGGTATGATGGGGTATTTTCTCACTGGGCCCTTTATGCATAGGAAACCACTTACATTTTTGTGGATACTAAACAGAAAAGATTTGTTCTTCCCCAATAGGAGGTGGGCCAGATCCTCACAATGTTTACGTTTGCGCTGAGCATTTTCAATTCTTACCAAAACAACTCATAGGCTGAAGTGGTTTTCCAGTTTTCTTCAGGTTTTTTCAGTGCCCCTTTATATGTCTCTGTGGTGGCTGTTCAAATTGCAGGTCTTGGGGACAGGCACGGCTTGGAAAGTTTAGCAGAAGGGGTGGCTTTGATTTCTTTTGAGACCTTCTGGCTATTAAATCACTTCTGAAAACACAGGCAGTATGTATTTACCATAGGCAGGGAGCAGGTGCTGGCCAGCTGAACCAATTCTCTGTGTGACAGACCTTTCTTTTGTTAACAGGCTGCGGGACATCATTTGATTTTCACAAAAAGATAGACTATTTGTTTCTCATTGGTACTGAAGAGGGAAAGATCTATAAGGTAAAAATGATTTCTTTATCCTTTGTTTTATATCCCCTGACCCATGTGTGTCTTTCAGGCTCATCATCTGAACTGTGTGTTCAGGTGGTAACAAAGTACAGCTTCAGAGCCTGGTCCTGCCCTGGGATGCCTGTGGTGAACCTGAGACCAGACTAGCACTGCAGAGGGTCACAGGGAGCTCTCTGCAAAGACCCAATTAAGACCCTATTTTTCAGAAACGTTTTTCATGCAAACTGCATCCCAGAAAATGCTTTGCAGATTGCAGCTGTGCAAGTGAAGTGCTAAGTAGGATCAGAGCAGAAGTTAAAAGGCATTGATCCTCTGTCCTCATGACTGTGGGGAAATGGCAGGAAAAATATCAGCTCTTTTCCTTTTTAGACCTGTTATCCTGTGAGCAGTGAGTCTAATGAAGCCATATTTCCTATGGATTAGTGTCCTGCAGCCCTTCCCTTCCACAATCACATAAAATCATAGAATCATTTAGGTTGAAAAAAGACAGCTAAGATCTTTCTAGATCCTTTTCCCAGTCCCACTTTCTCCTTGCTCTCCTATCTGCAGTTCATTGCTGCGTACTCAAACCTTCCTCCTCCTGATCACCCCCTGCTGTTCCCAGCTCAGTGATCCCAGCTCCATTCTATAACCCTTGGTTCCTGCACAATGCTGGCTACCTCCCCTCCAGTGCCGTCCTGCAGCCGTGTGTTGTGGTTCCCAGTGCCAGGCAGGGGCTGTCAGCCAGCCAGCTCCTGCCGTGTGGTGAGGGCAGCAGCCAAGCTGTGCTTGCCCTTCCCACACTTGGGGCACTGCCCAGATATTTTGTACTCTGTGGCCATCACTTTTCACAGAATGTGTAAGACCTTAATGTTACCACATCCCACATGCAGCCAGCTGAAAATGCCAGGGAGGGCAGAAGTTGTTTGTGAAGAGAGATGAGCACACAGAAGGACACAGGCATCATGTTTTCTTGAGAAATTGAGTTAAAAATAGGAAATTTTAAGTTCTTCTGTATTTAGCCTTGAAAATAAAGCCAGTAGCTCCTTCATAATACAACTGTTATTTGCACAGCATTCCTGTGAGCTGGCTCTGGGGCTCTGTTAAATCTGTAGCCACAGCCCGTCATCATGTGGGGTGGACAGTCAGCAGGAGGCTGACATGCACAGCAGATACATCTAGCCCTAGAGGATGATGTAAACTCCCTCCCCCATATCCCACCTGCAAAATGAACCTGAAACAGAGTAAGGACGCAAATGAAATAATATTTTGAAATCATTATCAATCATTTAGGCAAGATGTACTTAACAAATATGTATCCCTTGCAGAGGGATGATGCTGATTGAAATCTTTCCTTCTGCTAGGCAGCATCTAGGGAGGATTTCTGAGTAGTGCTCACTTGCTTTGGACAAGACAGGTGCAGAAGGGAGGTGGGAGGAGTGGGCAGCTGAGCTGTTGGGCAGTGGGCAGTGGGTAGGTGCACTGGTTTTTTTTGTTGATCCTTTCACGACACAAAACATCCATACAGTCATGGGCAGATGTTCTGAGTTGTCTCATTGCCCACAGGAGTTGGTACCCTGGATATTGTACTCTGATGGATACTGTTGTGTCTAGTCCTGATCAAAAGGCAATAAGGAACCACAGGTTTTAACTTCCTCTGTGGCTGTGTGAGTGATGGATGTAGGTAAATGTGGCAGTGGATGTCAGTGTGAGGTGGGGGCCATCAGGAGAAATATTCAGGATGATGTCCTTGCTGAGTTACACAGGAAAGGAAACTTCATGGAAGAGCACTGGACAGGAGAGAATTCGGCATTGAAAAAGCTGTAGGTGTTTCTGCCTTGGATAATCTTCACTGAAACTAGAACTAGAATGGGGTTGTAACATAAGAAGTGATTCCAGCCATGAAGCTACACAGTTATTTTAGCAGTTCTTGAGCGGACAGATGTCCAAGATAAATGTCCAAGAACAGAGAGATACTGTTACATAGGACCTCCCCTTCCATTGCTAGGGTTACTGGTAAGCAACATCCTTGCATTGGTGAGCCTTAGTGAAAAGTGACCACTCTCTTGCTGCAACACAGCCCTATAAAACCTTGTTGTTCCCATGGGCAGGAAGAGCATATCTTCAGACTGTAGGGGCTAACAGAGGGAGGAGAAATTGTGTGTCTAGCATGAGCAGGCGTCCACAGTATCTACAAAAACATGGGGAAGAGTGCTTCCACCCTTAGCATCACCCAAGAGTTTGCTACAAGCAGTTTCAAAAGTTTTGGGGTCAGCTGCTGCTCTAGACATTTCTCAAGGACCACCACGCGCCTTCGCATACTCTGTTGAAACACTGCACATCTGAACCTGTTACTGGAGCTGCCTGTGGACTGCCTCCTGCAGCCTTGCTCCACTCGGATACTGGGAGCAGGGACAGTCCCACAGTAGCCTGAGCAGTTCTCGGGTCCTGTGGCTGCACTGAGCAGAAGTGAGCTGCCCAGATCTCTGTGCTGCTCTTACATGTTGGGTGAGAGGGACAGATTTCTGCTGTCTCAGTCAGAGATCAAACATGGGCTGCTCTCCACATGGGCCAAATTTTAGGTTATTTATTAAAGAAATTGGAAAGTGAATTCCAGGAAAACTTTTTTTTTTATTTCCCCAGAGACCTGGCATGCCCACAAATAGCATGATAATATGTTAATTCTTTAGCTGCAGAACAATTATGGTGAAGTTCTGAAAATGGTTTAGTTAATAGTGTTTCTGAAGCCAAGAAATCATTATCTAAATTACACACGACCTATCTATTGCCCTTTTATGTAGAGGAGAAACTGTTTCTGCATTAATAGGATTCTGTAATGCTATTCTGAACGCTTTTTTGCATATCTTATTTGCTGTTTAGGAATTGTTCAGCTTTGGTATCAAAAAGTATGGTCTCTGACATTCATGTAGAAACATTGGGACTTTAAGTCTTTGGTCAGAATTACATCCAATAAATAGGTCTTTAACAGAAAAATTGTGAGATTTGAATACACTCATATAAGAAAGGTTTGGGGTTTTTTCAGTGTTAGGCAGTTTTCTTGAGAGTATAACAAATGAATATAATAAAACTTAGTGAAACCCTGACTAAAAGAAAAGACTATTCTAATTTTAAACAAAACTAATTTCACTCATACTCATTCTCTCATACTATGTACCAGAACATTTGTATCTTTGTGTTAAGGACTGGATTATTATTATTACAGATGACAAAGGATGCTGGCTTGTTAAATCCTTATCACATGTCTTGAGTTTTCCCCAAAAAGAGAATGGCAAACTGGTTTCTGGACAGGTTCTGAATTCCATTGACCCGTTAGCAATGGAGAGATCATTCGCCTCAGTGTTTAGTCTTGCTTTGTCTTATGCAAAGTTGTTTCCCTTGTCTGGATATTTTATGGTTTGAGCTATGTTCCTGATCTTCTCACCACCTTATCTTTGGGGCTTCTATCTGTGTTCTGTCTGATTGTCTAGTTCCTGGACTGACTGTATTTTTCAACAATTACCACAGGTTCTTTCTTTTACCATTTCCTGTTGTTTCTCCCAATGTGTTCATGTGCTTCAGTTTCTACTTGTAAGCCCTTCTGCAATTCTCAGCATTTCTGTTGCCAATCTCTACAAGCAGTCACTGAGTTAAAACCAGGAGAGCCTTTGGTGTAGCTGGTGACAGCCTGTCCACAACAGCATGGGACACGTTTGTGTCAGTGGTTTTTGAAGAGCATCTAGATGTCCTGAGCTGCCTGGGATTGCCAGTGTTGGGCAGTACTGTCTTTCTGTGCCAGATACAAACCTTCTCTGAAAAAAAATTGCTTTTGGATTTCTGTACTGCGTAGATTCTCAGTGTTCCTGTTAGTGAACTGAAGAAACCGTCTACCTTATAAGGACACAGATAACCATCCATTCAGCGTGTACGTGGGAGAATTTTGTGTCAGACTAACGTCTAGCGTAAACTGAAGTGCTGTTAATGAAGATTATTCATAAGTTTTGTGTTCTCAAGAGTTCTCCTTTTCTCCCACTATTCCTCCCCCATGTTTTGTAGCCTTGTCAACAGTCATCTTTGACTGGTTTCCTGGATTGCCATAGATGTATTTTTGCTTTTCTGTCTCATCATAAAAATATCGTTTACCATTCAAACACGTCTACCATCATTTAAGTAGAAGAAAAACACTCTCAGCAAATTGGAGCAGTGCTCTAGAAGATCAGACAGGCTGCACAAATTCCTTCTCTCTGAATTTAGTCATCCTCTTCAAAGCTCTCCTGTCAGAACTTAGTTGTCACATATTCCAGTGGTTTTGTTTTCATCCTGACGTATCTAATAACTATAGGGTTCTTGAACTGAATAGTAGGGAAAGACTTTACCAGCAGTTCTAGTTAGCTCAGAAACTCTTTTTATTCATTAAAGTCATATTTCTTTTCTGAGCTTTTTCTCAAGTTTATGGTGTTTCTTCAAAATGCATCTTGGGAAGAAAGCAGCCCTGTCTTGCACTCAGAGACAATGATAATGGTTGTGGTGAATGTGGTGTGGGGCTGGCAGGCACTGCTAGAGCACAGTGGATACCTTTAGGCTAAAGCACGCATGCAAGGTTCATTTCTCACAAGGGACACAGGTGGGAATCTGCCCTAAGGAAATCTTTTTGCTGCTGATTTCATAGGAAAGAATGCAGATCCCTTTTTTGTCATGGAGACTGCAAAGCCAGTTCTGTGGATCAGCACATCCTAGAGCATGAAGGATCTCCTGTAGCAGTGCCCAGAGAGCTGCCCTGATCAAGGGCTCAGCCCCCTACAAGCCCTTGGAAAGACAGCGCTGAGCATTACAGTTCTGTTGGAGGCAGACAAATCTGGTTAACATCTCGCTCTTCAAAGTTCTCAGGTATTAGAGACCTTGAATCCACACACTTGAAAGGACAGATGGATAAAGCAGCTTATTTCTTGTGTTAATTACCTGTGACCTGTTCTGTCTGTTTCCAGCAAACTGACTTTCAAAACAAGCCAAGTACTGATTTTCCTGATGGCTGAACATTAAGGATTATGAAGTAACATTATGAAACATGACATTAAAGAAGATTTCTGTCCCACAATTAAATGCAGGGACAGCAACAGAGAGTATACAACAAACTATTAGCAAACTATAGATACTGTCAATAAATTTCAGTGGGATATGAGACACTTTCTTGTTTCTACTTCCTACCACAATGAGCCTCTCAAGGATATAGGAGCTGCTCTTGTGGGAATGGTTTAGCACCCTTATTCCAGTACCTGCACCAGTGAACAGGTTGGAGTACCCAGACAAGTAAGTGTCACTTGTACTAAACAGTTAAGCCTTATGATTGGTTAGATCTTTGGTTTGCAAGGATTAAAGTCATGTAACACTTCAGCAATCCTGCTACTTGGGCAGATGATGTGGTGCTGCATTCAGTAGGAAGTAATGAAAAGTGCTGAAAAGCCATTGCTGTGACAGTACTGAAGCAAATCAACAGAAAATCCTGAAACCAGGTCCAAGCTGCTGTATGGTTACAGCTTGTGTGTGAGAACAGAATCAAAAGGACATTTCATGGGAGGTGTCGTCCTTGTTGCTAGTGAAGGAAGCCTCTATTGTGCTTGGAGGGAAGGAGGTTTGGTGAGGGTAACCTAGAATTTCCCTGCACACAGAACTGACAGGATCTGGATCAAGTCACCTTGCAGCCAATTAGATTGTAATTTCTCCCTTCTTCATAAGCTCACACACAAAGTGACTTTTCCAAGGGTCCCAAATATTTTCCTTTTCCAGCTCTTGCAGACGTCCTTCATTTTGCAATTCAGCAACACCCGCAACTGTGATGCTGCTGGTCTGACCCTTGCATGTGTGTGTAGGCGTTGTCCAGTTCACACACTGCCGTTAGCTGCCATTCAGTGGGGCCCTCCAGCCAGTCAGGGACATGCCTGAGTCCTGGACAACCTCTGGTTCTCGCAGCTCTCTGGGAAGTTAAAAGTGGCACAACAGAAAGGGCTGCAAAGCCATGCGATGGGACAGGCTCTCTGAGCAGGCTGTCCAGGGTAGTGACATGAAATGACTTGTAGCATGTTTCCAAAGTCCTTGGAGTCAAAGGGACTGGTTGGACATTCTTGTGCAGAGAGCACTGTTACTGAAGGTTTTAACTGTGACACTTCAAATGCACACAGTGCTGTGAGCATTTGTGCTTCTGAGCAGCACGCAGTGCCGTGAGCACACAGTGCACCTGAGCAGCACAGGGAATGTTCTCCCCTGCCTTTCTTGTGAACCTTTTACACAGGAGAAGCACAGCAGGAGCCTGGGCTGGCAGAAAGGCAATATAGCTCCCACAGTGGAGAATGGTCTCTGGGGCCTGGCTGTTTAAATCCAACCAGACAACTTCAACCCCTGTCTCTGTGTATTGCAGGGGGAGCAGGATGTTGCCTGCAAGTGGGTTGAAACAGCATGTGCTAAATTATTGATTTTCTGTAGCACCTCTGGGTACCAGCCACCTCTTCCCAGCCAGCCCAAAAGATCCTGAGAGGCCGTATGAGTATTCAGAGACATCTTTCTACAGGAATTTAAGCTTCAGGAGGTCTAGCTCTGATTACTGAGTGGTTCTTTCCATTGCAGTGTTCAAAAAGCTATTCAAGCCAGTTTCTGGATGTGTTTGAAGCCCATCACATGGCTGTGGACTCAATCAGCTGGAATCCCTTCCACTTGAAAGTCTTCATTTCCTGCAGCTCTGACTGGACGGTCAAGATCTGGGATCACACCATCAAGTAGGTCCTGCTGGGTCCTGGTGTGGATGGGGAGGTCCAGCCTGACATGCCAGCAGCACATGTTGACTCTACTCTAACCTCAGTCTCAGTTTCCCTTCCAGGTGTTGATAGTGCTAATTGCTTTTTTAATTTTTGTACTCAGATTTGCACTCCCCAGGTATGAGATAGAAGATTTAGCATCAGCTGCCCCAGGAACTTGCCAAGCAGTGTAGCTCAGCACAGAGCCTGACTGCTTTACTTTGGACCTGACTTCCTTCAGGCAGGACCTACTGTGGCAGAGAAATGCAACAGAGAAATGTCAGGGACTGGCTTCAAGCTTCAGGAGCCAAAAACCTTCTAAGAGCCAGAGAAGCAAAAAA
>VYZT01010962.1:381-17407 GCA_013400735.1 Pomatostomus ruficeps
AGGGCAGCAACCTGAAAAACTTCACTTACAGAAATATTCTGTCATAGAAAAAGGCATTCATAGCTCAGAAACAACATTTCTGTGTTCAGCCCAAATTAGGCAGTCTGGCCAGGGTCAGCCTGCTTTTGCACTTTTGAGTGAGTGAAAAAAATGCTTGTCACTGTTTGCATGGGTAAAATTATGATTATTTTAATACATTGCAGCACCAGAAATAATGTCCTGAAAGTTGTTGGGGGGAAGGGGTTAATGGGAAAGAGTAAACAATGAAAATTAATGAAAAATCATTTACCACTCAGCATGATAGGCTCACTTATTTAGCACTGAAGAGGTGACAAAGGTTATTCCTGTGTATGATACCATTCTAGATGAAAACAAAACTTCCACTATTTTCCCTAATAAATGTTGAATGCTTTAGTAACACTTGCATGTTTAAGTAATATATGCAGGCTCTGCTAGTTTAATTTTCATAAACTTGATTGATTCAAATGTTGATTTTACTACCACAGCTTTTATATCCCTGTCTAATCAAACTACATGTTTATTATTTCAATTTTACATATTTTAGTAACTGGGTTGTGTACCTTAATAGTATAGTAAAGTTTTGCATAGTTTACTAAGGAAAAAGCTGACTTGATACTCTTTCTCCTATTTTAGTGCTGTATTTTTAATTTTTCTGGATCAAGCTAAGCTCTTAAGAAATTACTTTACAGGAGAAGATATGACAACTTGAAGGGAATTAAATGAGACTCAATTGACTCAATTCATTAGCTCTTACATTCCAGTATTACTGCTGCTTATCACTTGGGATTCCTGTTCTGCAGCTGCCTTAGCCTGATATAGTGTTCATGGCTTTCCAGATTCATGCAAGTGGACCCAATTCCTGCCTTGTTCTTATGGCCTACTTGAAAAAGGAAAGTGGCTGAGTTTCCAACTTGCAACAAATACTCAGTTTGGTCTGCTACTTTCCCATCATAGATACAATTCACAAAAATAATTCATTCTTTCTTTCCTTGAATTTCATTTTTCAGATAAAATATTCATTCAAAAGAACATTTGCAATGTGAAGTGCCAAATTCAAGACTTCTAGTGAAAACCAGAGGTGTATCTATTTGGACCTATAAAAAATGAGGCTTCTCAACTTGATGGTTAGCCTTGCTAAACCCTCCAGCTTTAGTAGTTGCAAGTCTTGTCCTTTGAAACATATTTTAGTTTTGTTTCCTGGTCTTCTCATCTGCCCTTATAAGAATTTCTTTTCACTTTCTGCTACTACATTATTTGACTTGCATAAATACATACCATACAAATATTTCAAGGAATGCTTTTCATCTCTGCATATTTTTAAAAGGTTGGTAACTGAAAAAGTTAAGGTCCTAAGTCTGAGTTTTAGCACAGTGCAAAAGAGATTTTTTAGATAATTTGTTATAAAAATATTCTGGTCGATTCAGGAATTTATTTTTGCTGATGCACTCCATTAAAAAATAGACAGCCTCTGTGAATTGCCAATGTTATTGGATGAGCCTAGGATTTCTGGGGAGAGGGATAACTCAGGTATCATTTGAAATGTATGTTTGTTCATGTTTTATATTACCAGAGGGGCTGTTATGCTTATTTTTAAAATAGATGATGTGATCAATACACGAATTAATGTAATTTATTGATTGAGCTTTATGTGTTAATAGCTTGTCTTCTATGCCTCAGTGGTATTATGTTTTAAGCAAGTCCCTTTATTTGTATTTTATAAACAGGATGATGACTGAAAGTAGAGATGACAGGTGGATTGTATGTTGGCAAAAAGAAAGTTTAGATTGGTGGCAAGTATCTTTCCTCTGATATCCTTCTCCCCTTTACCAGCCTTTCGTGCACTTTCCAGCACAGGCATTTTGCATGTCATGGGTTGGAGTGGATTTGTGGCTGACAAGGGCTTGAGTGGAAAGGCTCTGAGGAATGTGTTTGTGCTGCGGAGAGTGGCAGCTGTGATTTAGTACATGGCAGTCTCTCTTTGGAGTTAGAATTGAACTGCCATCTCAGTCTGGAGTTTAGGACACTGGTGGAGCTGCTGTGTTTTGGGTGAAACTTAAAACCAAGGTCTTCTTTGTTTATTTGTTTGTTTGTTGTCATTAAAGACTTCTGGTCAACATCCTCTACCAAGCTGCTGTATGGTAGTGCATTAAGAGTTGTATTTCAGAAGTGGATAAAGAGATTCTTTTGTCTGGTTTACTACAAGTACTTAAGAATTTGGGGGTTAAGAAAAATACCATATAAATGTAAGGTACCTTAAAAATAATAAAATTATAACACCCTCTTCTTAACTTTACAATCAGGGGCACATCAGCTTTAAAAGGAAAAAAAATAGCTCAAGGCTTCTTTAATACATAAATTCAGTTGTTGACCAGATGTGGGTCAAGAACACCTTTAAGTCAAGGTTTGGGCTTCAAGTTAAAGGCTGAACTTTGTCTAAGATTCAGATTTTCGCTTAGTGGCAATGAAATTCCATAAGGATGTCCAGTGAGATTTCTTCTCAACATTGTGCAAATTTCATGAAATCACCTGTTTTCCTGAGGTTCTCATATTTTTTTCATCTTGAAGAAGAAGGTTTCTTCTCCCCAGCTTGTGAAAGACAGGGGAGTGAAGGGACTGGATATAAGTTTTCGAATATGACTTAATGCTAAGACCTGGACAGCAAGGGTTCATGCCTGGTAGTCTCTTTGGGGCTTGGTTTTAATGCCAGACATAGGGTTGGAAAGAGAGAGAGAGGGCACTGATAAACAGTACCCTTTAGCTTTACTGATCCATATTTAGCACAGCTCTGCAAGTCTTCTCTGGTCAATTTTAAGACTCACTTGGTAAGCAAAACTGTGTAGGTACTTAGGCAGCACTTAGGCTTAGACCTAAACTATCTACACATCATTTACAATTATTCACAGTTAGCACTTTAAGAAGTCAGGGAAACACGTGGCCTCAACCCATCACTTTCTAGCTCTGTGAGAATCCATTTTGCTGAGCACTTAACTGATCTTTGCACAGGTCAGCACATTTGTGTCATGCAGGCTGGTGGTACTTGTCTGGGCAATATAGTAGTTGATCAATACTCTCTGTAATCATGGCATGGATCCCTCTCCATTCCTCAAGTCTGTCTTTGCCTCATCTCTTCCATTTACTGTAGGATCTGTCTGGGGACAGAATGGAAGTACTTCCTAGCCGGCAATTGTAAAAGGGTCTGTCCAGGTGGGCATGTCAAAGGAAATTCCCCTCCAGAGATTAAAGTGGTGGAAAGTAGTGGAAAAAGCTAATTTGGGGCTAACTGAGACAGCTGTATCACAGTTTGTGATATATAGATTTGTGATAAGCAACTGCTGGTAGAAATACTTAACTATTTGAAGACACAGTTGACTAGTAATCATGAGCTATGGGGATCAGCTCAGGAAGAAATGCTGTCTAACAAAACGATGTGCCATAACATCAGAAGGCTTATGCAAATGAAAGATGATGGGCCCATCAGTTTTACTCACTTATGTAGGGGTAGGTGGCTGAGAAACAAGAATTCTGTTCTGGAAAAAAATTCCAGTGTTTGTCATTTGCTTTTGTCTTGCAATGCAATGAGGCCTCAAGTTCAACCAGTTTTAAAGGTAGGAAAAAATTCCAGCTCAGAAGATCCAGCATTTTCACAGCTGAGGCAAACCCAGGAAATGTGGTTGGTTGGGAATTTCATCCTGTGTGTTCAAAACCTACCCTATTCCCTCTGACCAGCCACTCTATTCTGGATCCCTCAAACCTTTATAAAATTTATGTGAATGACATCTTTTCATAAAATGTTCCAGTGGATGGATCTGCATTCTTCCATTTAAAATGGTTTAAAACATTATTTACCGAATCTTACTTTTATTTTTAAGAGTAGGTGAGGACACGTAAAGGAACAGTACTCTTTGAATGGTAGGACAATATTCTGTAGGAAAAGCTGTCAGACCCAAAATTTTATAGCTCATTAAATATGCAACCTAATCTGTGTCTGCCTGCTGCCAAAATCATGAACTCAGGGAAGACAGTAAAAAAAACTTCCTCAAAGATGCATTCAAGCTCTTGGTAGAGTGTTAAAAAACTTCTATTTCTGTTAAAGCTACAACTTTCAACACTGCCTCCGGTATATAATGGGCATAACTTTGGAATATTTGCATGACTTTTTCTGTGTCTCTGGAGACAAGCAGAGTATTTGGGCTGAGAAGATCACAAGACTGCAACCAGGAGCATCAAATATATGCACACACTTTAAGTTGTTCCAGCAAAGGAAGCTCACTTTCATTGAAGTACTGTAAGTTGATCTAAGTGAGTTTTCTGATGTAATGAACTTTATCACTTTGATCCCCATGAAGAATCCTTCTGAGTCAGAGCCAGAAAAACATGTAAATCTGACACTACAATAGGAACATTTGTTTAAAATGAGTAACACATCTTGATAGGGGTTTTTGATAGCTAAAGCAAACTTTATGCAATACAGTTTTGAAAGCTTGTTGGAAAATGAATGGATAAAACATGTTTCAGCTCAAGAGTCAGCTATACAGTCTGATTGCTTCTTTCATTTTGATTCAGTGTAATAAAAAGCTAAATCCTCTGAAGAGTCATTGTACCAAACTGACTAGGTCTGTTATGGTGGAGCACATATTACTGTAATGAACCAGTTTCACACAGATAATTGTCATGGCAATAGAAACCAAAGCAGAGACACAGATGCTCCTTGTGTTCTGCTAGTCCTGCCAATGGTTATTTGAAAGCCTGAAATCAAACAGAGAGATGAGCATGTGTGCGTTAGGTTGCTGCACAGGGTTTTCTGGTTTCCTACCAGGGTTTATGCAAACAATTAAAAACATGTATTATCAAATAAAGCTTATGCTGCTTCTTTCCATATATACCTTCTATGAATATATAAAAAAGAAGGGCCTGGCAACTGTGGATTTTGGTAGTAAAATCTGATAGGTATATGTTTAGCACATTTCTTTCAGAATATTTAAATGTCCATCAGCTTATCAGTTTACAAAAACACAAAATTTAAAGCTTAATGCTCTCATAATGGTCATCACAACTCTCAAGGAGAGACATCTGCAGCCAGTGCCCCTGCAGACTGCCAGCTGATATATTATCAATTAGCCAGCAGACTGGCCAGACACATCTGTGCTCTGTTTTGCCTGAAGATTGCTGAATCACATTGCCTGGTACTCTAAAACAGTGATGACTAAGTGTATTAGAAAGGGCAAGATGATGATCAAACAAATATAGAGAAAAATCTGCTCCCTGTTGGAAAAGACCTGTTTTCAAACCATTGTGTACACAGTTACGTTTATAAATTTTTCTGTATGGCTTAAATTGAATTTCCCATGCAGTGAATACAAGTAGCCTGAAGCAACACCACCAAATCGTTGCAGTATCACTTCTTACATGGGAGCTATTGCGAGAAATCTAATTTTTAAATACATTTTAGAAGATAAAGAATCAAAATATTGTGGTTTCTGGAATAATTTGTGTTAATAATTTCTGAAATCATTCAGTGAACTTAGGTCTATAGCTCACGTTTAATAGGTATGAGACTTGAATGAAAATGGTTGGAAGAAAAACATAAAAACTTAAATTAGAAACACTCATTTTTGCAAGAGGCTGTGAGGGAAATGTCAGCAACAAAATTCTGAGTGATTTTTCTGGCTCAATGGTATGTGAAACTCACCGCATGCCATAACATATGATTTCTTATGGGGACTGTAATGCTAGCACATCAGCTGAGGTGAGTGGCTGGCTGACAAACCAATTTAAGATGATGGTAAGCACAGCGATGATGAGAGGATGTGCAGGGGTGAGATTTCCCCACATCTTAACTCCAGAAATGCTGATTAATGAACTCAGTGTAAGCCTCTTGCTCTTGGATGAGATAAAGTATGAGCAGATGAGTAACAGAAGAGGGCAGCGAAGGAAGACAGTAAAGAGACTAATCTTTCCCAGCTGAGATGGGAAGGCTTTGTGGAAGGACTAATTTCAGGCCAAAAATGTTATGAATAATAGAAATTATTTCTGTAAAGAGAACATTAATTTTAAGTCTACAGGGAGGATTTCTAAAAATAACACAGAAAGAAATCTAACAGAAAGCACCCTAATTTTTTTTTTTTCATCCATAGGCTAAAAACCATCAATGTGTATGGGCAAGAAGTTGATGAAATGTTATCTCCAGTAATATGAATTTACTTCTTGATCCAAAGTGAAAACAAAACCCTGAAAAATACGTTATACTGTTTCCTCTCTCATATGTAAGGGATGTAATCTAGCTGTGGTCCTGTCCTTTTGGTTTTTAAGGAATTCAGATTTTTCGAGTCCTTGGTCTGCACCATAACCATTGGGCTTTCTACAGAAGGGAGCACATGGGGAGACATGGGAAGTCCCACCCACAGTGTGACTGTGGGAACACCACTTGGCATTGGTTTTTTCAGAACCTGTTTGCTGCAGATGGTGCTGAGACATTTTAGTAGGCGCTGTCTCTTGGACTGTGCATGCACGTGTGCACACCCCATGTGTGTGTGGGTGGGTTTGTGTGCACGTGTGTGCACCTACACTTGCAGATCTCATTTGCAAATCAAGCTGATCATGGATCCTGCCTTCTCCTTACATTTCTTTTTTGACTTGGCTGACAGTGGTGCCCTCTGTGATCTTGTTGAAGGCTTTCAGAGCAGGAAGGCGAACATCTTGGGTCACCACAACCAAAGCAAGCAGGGACACTCACAGATGCAGAATGCGACCCACCTGGTTCAGCTTGCTGCTGGAAGTCAAAATGCCAATAGGTTTAGATGACAGTTTCAAGGATCTTATTCATGGACTTGAGTGCTGGTGTTCCGCCAAGTCCTTTAAGAGGCCCTAAAAGGACACATAGCCCCTTTTGCTCTCCCTACCCTGGCAGGCAGAGCAGGGCAGCAACAGCAGACCGGCAGTTGTCCATGCTCCCTAACTCCTGCATGTTCCCAAGCACAGGGATGGCTGTGCTGGCTGCCCTTTTTCCAAACAACACACAGACATACTTCAGGAGAGAGCATGCGCCAGGGTCTATTCCCATCAGGCAATTTCAACCCAAACACCCGGAGTCTGGGGGGTGGGGAAGGGAAAGAAGAGACTGTGGTATGTAAAGCTGAGCCATACTGTGTTGCCTGGCCTCAGGGCCAGAGCATGGTCCCTGGTTATTTTACTCACTAGACATTTCCTGTGTGTCTCAATTCTCTGTCTATTCAGGAGCAAGAGAAGAACTTCCCTGCTTTGCAAAAAATAAGTCCCTTTTTAATGTGCTACAGGAATAGGTGCTATTTTAAGTATTCACTAGAGATGAAGCCAATACTTTTTCAGTTTGCTGGGAGAGTGGATCCATGGTAAGAAATCTTTGTCCTGCAATCCAGATTCTGTCTGAGTTTCAATCTGCAGAAATCTCCAAGTATGTAGTTGTTTGAGTTTGCTATTCAAGTCTGGCCCACTCATGATAGCATTTGTGCAAAGCTGGAGCTTGAAATTGAACCGGACTGGAAGGCGAGACGGGTTCAACTTCATTGCTCTGCCTGTTGGGTTGCTTCCTCTCTGGGCAATGTAAAAAAAGTCAACTGTATTATTTTTCCTTTTCCATGGTCAGGGCCAAAGAATGCAGGAAAATTCGCCAAGAGTAGAAAAAAAGATTGAGTTCTGCTATAGCTTCAGGGGTCCAGGATACTTGCCTTTCTCATCAGAGAGAGAGCAACCAGACTGATATACTATTTTCCATCAATCAAGTCAGCAAAGCCAGGCAGAGCACTTCCTTTGACATCAATGCAGTGGTGACAGTTGTAGAGTTAATGCATTCCTTCTTAATGGAATACCATAAATCTAGGTTCAATGCTGCCAAAATAATGGCTGCAGTTCTCACTAGTGAAGTCAGCTCACTCCCTGCATTCTCATGGGCCTAAACCAGTTTGGATATAGAACTAGGTGTATTATTTACTGGTATTAATAAGAATTTCTAAGGCAGTTTACAAGGATGGTTTACCTGTTCAAAGTGATGCTATTGCCTCTGTGATTGAGCACACATCTGCCTTTTGATAATTGCATCATATTTAACAGCTTCAGAAGAATTGTATTTCTTGTTTGAAACCACAGGACAAATTTAGAAAGGAACAATTTATGTTCTTTTTCCAGGAAGACGTTTGGATTGTGTCAGAGACTCTCTAAAGCAAACACAGGTTTCCTCAGGTTTAGTGTCTTATTTCTAAGGAAATACATAAGACAGAATGCAAATGTGACAGTGGAGTATAGTGCTGGTATGGGAGGAAAAAGTTAATTGATTAATTCACTAGCTGTATTAGATCTGGGTACCAAGGTGGGAAACCCCAGGTATACCTGCTCAAGAAATCATCAGATCAGAGTTAGAGATACACTGGAGGTTCAAATGAAAGTCAGAAGACCTCTTTGTGATCTTGGAGAATGGCTTTGCCAGTGGGGTGTGTAACCAAGTGGCTTGCAGAAGGAGGAACAATGGATGCACAATCTGCATCACGGCGAAAAGCCCTGACACCATAGGCAGCAGAGCATCTACCGACCACTTCCCTCACAGTATCTTGATCCTCTTCCTCCTCTCCCACAAGAATTTACTCAGCCCCCAAGGGGATGTTGTTTGGCATTGTATAACTTGCTGGAGTTAAACAGCTTTATAGCACTATTCAGGCACAAGCCTTTACCTCTCACTTACAAGTTTATTTCACTCTGCAGGGATCATAAAGCAACTTCCAAATTACCAGCCAGTACTGCTGGGGCACAGAAGAAACCATTGTGGTACAAAGTCCACTGAGCATAGGATGTGAGTGTAGCAATGCTTTTAACCCCTCTCTGCATGGGAATCTGGAAACAGATGGTAGATGCCCAAAGGAAAGGTGGTGCTGAGGGGGAGGGAAGGAGGCATACCATGAGCATTTTGGTTCAGGTAATCTGTATTTTGGTTCGGTGCACTTCCAAAGTGCAAGCACATGACGAGGGCTTCCTCAGAGGGTTCCCCCACTGAGAGCAACAACACCCTTGCCTTCCCACCCATGGGAGGGGACCTCACCAACATACAGGTGGTGACGAGAGCAATGCCCCAATGCTGCCCACCCTCTAAAGGAAATGAAAATTATTGCTCGTATTTAATAGCAGTCTATTAAGTTTGGGGTTTGACTTAAGCATCCACAAGTAATCATACAAAATCTCAGCTTTGGTTGTTCTTGCAGACCTAGACACTCTCTTACAAAGCAAATGTGCAGGATGCAAATAAAACATAAGCAGAAGGTGGCCTAGGAGGTCCAAGCCCTGAAGGCATATAATGCATTGATCCAATTTTTGGAAGGGATTTCTTGTTTATTAAACCAACCACTTGAATTTAATTGGAAAGTTAAGTCTTGATCTTGGCACATCTAAATCATAAATATTCAACTTTCATTTAGCTCCTAAATAAAGCCAACAGTGAAGGTCAGACTTGGAGAGGGATAACAGGACTTGCATGCTCTCAGGCAGGTGCAAACTGTTGATGCTAGCTCAGATCACAGGACACGAGTGGAGGAGGAGTGACGGGCGCTGGCTCCAGCTGCAGATGCTTTGGTCTGGGCATGTGGAGGCCGGCCTTTGGTCCAGACCTATGAAGACACAATAGCAAAGGCGCAACACACACCAGGTTGCTCGTGGTACTGTGCTGGTGTGAGTGTTTGACTTCTGGGCCAGACAGGCTTGCATCTGTCCAACTAAGTGCATGGGCTCATCCAGGCAGGCATGCACAAAATCTGATCCCAGGGCCATTCCCCGACAGAACCACAAAATAAACACATGCGCGTTCACTGCTTTCTAGAACATACCGGATGTTCAGAAGCAGAATAATTCGTTGTGGCTTGACTACTGCCTTTTTTTTAAGCTTGTGGCTAATGTATGAAGGCATTTCTGATCATAACTATGCCAATAACCTATTGTCACATCAGCTATTGCTAACTGCATTTACTCAAACAAAATATTGATGGAGTTCATTTTTATTGCTACGGAAAAAAACCAAGTGGGCATGCTTTCAAGAATCACAGTCAGAGTACAGTATGTCTGCATTTAATTATGGGGTTGGAGCAATTAACACTTGGGCTCTGCTTTGTTCTGTATTCCATGGCTGGTTGTTGAGAAAATACAATTCTCAAAAGCTTGCCATTTAACATGTATTTAGCCTATTTTTAGTTAGCGTGAAGGGTTTTACCTACAATTGCTTAGGGCTGTGAAGGTTGGGCTAAGACTCAGGAGACCCTGGTTCAATCCAAAGTGTTCTTTGTGACAGTGGAAAAGTCTTAATTTGTGCTGATATCTCACTGGCCTGCTGGAGAGTAATTCCTTGCTGTAAGGCAGGGATTCCCTTAGCTGTAAAGTGCTCACAATCTGGGCTACTTAAAAAACATTGGTGTTTTCTTAGGTTTTATTATTAATGTATGTCACTAATAACAATTTATATCAGACTTATTCACTGATAACTAGAGACCCTTAAACAAGAACATTACACAATGTGCAACATATATAGCTTTGCCCCTCTTTCATGAATTCTCTTAAAAATCTAAGTCTGACCTAATTCAAACCTATATATCTCAAGTATGTCTCTTAGATTAAAACATATGTTTCAGACCCACTGAAATAAAAAAAAAGTTATGATACTAAAGACCTCCTTGTTATTATTTCCCCTCACAATTTCACCTTGCAACACTTTCTTAATTGCAAAACAATTTTGGCTTGAACTTCTGTGTCTCAGTCTGCTGTACTGTGACCTAAAGAACAGTACATACACATGCAGAAATTAACTGGTCCCTTAGGAATACTCTTGCGCTGGAGAGTGAAGGAGGAGAAGGCAGATTTGCAAATAGCTATATTTTCTTTCACCAACTTAATTGCTTCTGTTTGGAACTTTTAAAATCTCACCTTACCATGCAGTCATTTTCAAAGTAAGCACAGCATGACTGACCCCGAAAAAAATCTGTTTGCTTTTTTATTATAATTTTGGTTGTGATATTTTATTAGTGGAGGCTGCAACACCTCAGAGGAGTAACAGTCGGCTGGTTGTGGTACTTCTGGCATTTCCTAGATTATACTCTGATTAACTCTGCTATATTAATAAAGACCTTTTAATATGCTTTTGTGAGAGTAATTTCCTAGGGATTTCAGGAAAGCATATGGAAAAACAAACTGCATCACATGGCCTCACACTGACACTTCCATGAGTCATCAGCAGAGTTGGGCCTTTGGGTGAGTTAATCAACTAACCAATAATAATACTAAGCCATCATCCTTCTTGAAAGTTAGTACTAGAAATATTTACAGTTTTCATAGTTATTTGTTGACAGAGGAACAGTGAAACTCAGGTTGGGGTTTTAAGTTATCATTTATGGCTCTGAAAGTATCTTCCCATTCTCAAGTTCAAACCTTTGCTAGACCACTGGAAATGAATGCCTTTTGTGGAAAATTGTCCACTTTAACAGCCCTCTAGTATTATTTTTATTTCTTTAATCCTTGATATTTCAGTTCAAAATAAAGGTAAAATGATGATAATGGTGGTACAAAACAGGTTAGCACAGTCAAAAGGGACTATTTTTTTAAATTTTTTTTTTATTTTATTTTATTTTGGTAGCCAGGCTCACAGCATTTCTTATCCAGCAGAGTGCATAAACTGCACACAGATTCCCACATGCACACAACCCTTTGCACAGTGCTTTGATCTTTGACAGGAATCTTCAGACACCCTTTGGAATGGGAGACACTCTTGTAGTCTGTTACAGTTGTGGGTATATTTTTGGTTTGGAGTAAATGATCTAGTTAGAGGACATTTTCTTATTCCTAAAATGTCATGATGTCCTCAGAAGGAGATGAAAGTACATCATTGTAGCCTTGTACTTGTGGGAATATTAGCCATTTATAATTATCTGGAATAAAATAAAAATAGAAATACTGCGAATATGATGCATAGTAAACAATCACACACCTGTAAGACATGTATTACTCATGAACACAGGATCAAACAGCTGCTTTTCCTGCCTTTTACAATGTGTTCCTGACATACAATTAACTGTATTTATTGCACTAGTATCGCACTTGATGTCGATTCCCCACCTCTGTAATTTCTTTCGTTGAAAGTCAAGGATCGACCAGGGAATTTTGTCCTATAACATCTTACCACTCTTTTATGATCTTTGGGGGTCTAACTCTCCAGAAACTCCTAATCTTGTCCATGCCTATCTTCCAGTTGCTAATGTATTTTTGTCTAGCTCTCTAGAACAGACTTTTACTCTCATCACAGGAGTCACGACACCCTGCTCAAGTTAAGGATTGCAGCATCAGGAACCAGAGTTTGCAAATTGTCTCCTTATTCCTTCCTTTGGCTCTCCAGAGCTTCCATACACCAGAGCGTGACCACAGCTGACTCTTCTCGGATCCAAGAGGGACAGAGCTAAAAGGCAGCAGAGAAACAAACCTCTCTTGCCTTCTCTGATTACAGCTGCAGAATGATTTTGAGAAATTGCTATTGAGAAATACATCAACATATTGTTGATGCCTTTGGCTTAGTGAGTGATGATCTAATTTCTGTTCAATTGACCAGCAGCCAATTTAGGTTTGGATCAAAGTTTGAAATGTAGCTTGTTTCTTATTAGGGTGAGCTGGTCATTATAAATGTGAATCATAATAACCCTTAGTAAGGGATTAATCCTGCAAGATGCTGAACGGTCTTTGAGGGATGGCAGGTGCTCAGTATACCACCTACCTTGTTCTTCACATTATGAAGGCACACCATTTCTCTGAATCTGATCTGCCAAATTATTCATGAAGCCCTCTCCTGTAAATACAGGCATTCATACAGACAAACATGTTGTACTGTTCACTGAGGAAGGAAAAATTAATTATACTCAATGATCCTCATTCACACCTGCATTATCAAAGACTTAGGTCAATCTAAACCCATTGCTAACTCAAAACTGGGGGAAATGGTCTTTCAATGATTTGTCTATTTTACCCTGATTTCTGTCAGAGATCACCAGAATAAACCAAATGCCTTGTCCAGTCACAAATAGATCTATCCTACTTTTTTCCTAAGAATGAAAAGCTGCTTTAACTTAATGAATAGTAGCAGTTGCATGACACAAATGAGAAAATTACTGGAATTAGTTAAGATAAAAATAGTCTGTGTCCCTCATTAAAAGTCTTAACAAGTGTAACTAAAATTGAAAGGAACAGTTGAAAGATCAGGGTCAACATCTGCTTAATTTTTAGTTATTTTAATTCTAGTTCAAGATTATTTTAGAAGCTATCCTAAAGAGTCAAAGGAGAAAGAGCAGTGGGAAGAAGGCAGAGTTCTTCAGGGGACAATTCATCAGTTGATTCAACATATGGTGTATGAGAAAAAAAAGCAAATAGAACAGAGTTCTCTTAGTCATAAGCTAATAATAAAGCCTCTAGCCAATGTCCAGAGTAGGGTCAGGCCTTCAGCGCTTTGAATTTCTGACCAGTGGCACAGTGCTAGAAATCCAGCACACATGGAGAGCAGGTTGCTGTCTCTGGTGCAAGTGGCACTGACAAGAGCCACTCACAGTATCCCAAAAGTTCCCATTTCATCACTCAGTGTCCCCAGGCTCACAGCACCTTAGTTCAGCATGTAGCTAAGGGATTTCCATGAGGAAGAATAGCTGATGAAGGCCCTTGTGCAGTCAACAGAGGCACAGATGGGGAACCTTTCAGAGGATCAGTCATATTTCTTGTGGACTAAGAATAGCTTGGTTTTTTTAGCCCATAACCAGTCCAAGGTCATTTGGCTTACATCAGTGCACATTAAAACAGCTTTAAGAGACATCAAATGACCTCTTCGTTATCACCAGACCAAGAAGAAAGTAAACTCTTCTGTCTTCTCCTTAGTTCAACATCTGCCTTAGATGTTGTCTGGGGCCTGAGACCTCTGAATTCAAAGATGAAAAATGGAGCATGCTAAAAAAGATGACTGACTTCTTTCTCTCTGAGGACTCGTCAGGCTTTCCTTCACTACGTAAAGTAGAGCAATCCAGCTACCCTTTTTGTGTTACAAACTTTGCTAATAAAAACTGAAATCAGACAATAAAAGCACACTTTCTCCTGATGCTCTGTTTTCTCTTTCTTTCCCCCTCTCTGGCCCCACCTGTACTAACACAGTCACACTTTCGGTAGCCCTTACTGGAAGCAATGCAAGCTTTCGGTTTTTATTAAGAGGGCTAAATCAGGAGTTTATAATAGTTCTTTTATACTTTTAATGTTGCCCATTTTACTGCTGCTTTAACATTCACTGCCCAGACCTGGCTTGTATTCCATGTTCCCAGATCTGAACAACAGAACACCCCTATTAATTTAACCACGTCCTTTCTATTCCTACATTTCTTAAGTAGTACAGCTGTGATTTTGTCTTAATTTCCCTAAGGCCCTTAAATATCTTTCACATCCATACCTGCAGTCACTGACAAAGTAGAAAGTCAAAAGAGAGTCTGAAGTTCCCTGTGCCTTTGAGAAATCTGCAGTCATACATGGACTTTGCACTGTCAGTGGGGAGAACATGTCCTGTAGAAAAAGGGAAGAGCTATTGGGTGCACTTGATGCTTTGACAAGCCCAAGACAAGGCTCACCCAGTTATACTGGTGTTTGAAGGGAGGTCATGGCTTTTCATACTTAACTCTCACCAAAGAACAGGGTTTGACTGATTTCCTTCCTGATTTTGGTATCTGATTTCAAACTGCACGCCGTTCATGCACCCATCCCTAAGGTTTGGATACCATTCAGCAGCCTGGTGAAGATGTCAGACACAAGGAGATGGGGAAGAAGAACAACAGAAAATCTTGTTCATGTTGGCTGCCTGTGCTTTGGTGATGGGCTCTAAGATCCTTCTTTATGCAGTTGATAATGGAGCCAGATTTCCAAAATATTTAAGGCCTCTAAAACCTAAAAGTGACTGGGATATTTTCCAGAGATACCTTGCTGCTGTAACCAGTAGTACAGCTAGTGGATGTACTAACACCCAAACTTCAACTCAAACAGAAATTCAGGCAAAAGTGATATTCAGAAAGCGCCTGTTCAGATGCTATTCTCTGAGATACCTAAACTTTCACTGGGGCTGTACTTGGCTGCCATGGCTCTTCCTTGAATTTAACTCTAGCCATCTGCCTGTGTTTGCTGATATTCACAACCTCAGATAACTTGCCTGTCTGGACTAAAATGCCTGAAACAAATATTGATCGAGTTTGGGATGCACACCACTCCTTAGGCACACTGTTGCTAAAGGTAGGTCAGATTCATCGTGCTCTTTCTAAGGTTAGAAACCTCGGAGAGAAAGGCATTTGCACAGCACTGCTCCTGAATGGAGATTGTTCCTGCTCTGGGGTTATGCACCAATGTACCTCTTCACCCTAAACACACTAATGAAAAAAAAATAGTGTGGTACAGTGTGACCTCCCTGCAGCAAAAACCAAGCACCATTGTGTACCTAAATGATAATACATTAAGATCATTATAATATTTAATATGGTCAAACATCATTAATCAGTAAAACCAGCAGCAGCATTATGTTCTTCCTTAAGTGACAGATTTGTCAATAGAATAAAAAAGCCTTTCTAGTGAGACATGGTGACATAAATACAAGCACTTTAATGGAATATCAAAAATAACAACAGGCAGAAAGGAGATTTCTTCTACCAATAAAGAAGAAAAAAGATCAGGTATCGGCTAATTTGCTGTAAATCTGTCTTTTGCTTTCTAATCAATTGTTAACAATTAAAGGCCACCTGGCTTAATTGAGGCTAATTTTCAGGAAGCCTGATCTGGCATTCCTTGTGCACTGCTTGGTTGAAGTGAATGTATGAATAGGAAAACTATAGCACTAGTAAAGGAATGAAGAATACCTGTCATTAAAGTATTTTTTAAACATCCGTAGAACCTTTTTTTTTCCAGTGGCAGATGCAAAATAAGACAATTGGTGATCATTCAACAACATAGCAAGAAAATAATGTTTTTCTTCTCCTAAAGGCTTTTAAAGAGTACATGGACACATACAAAATCACAGCTGTATTTATTTTTTAAAGCTCAATGGCATCAGGCTAAAGAAGTCAATGGTTTTGTGCAACCACCATCATAAAGATATCTTCTGACATGTGGGTCGTAGAAAGATTTTAGAAGATTACAGCCTAGTAGGGTAAATGAATATCCTAGACAAACACACTTACTTTTTGGCATTGGGAAATATTTTAGTGGAATTAGAGCCCTAGCAATTCTCTCTCTTCTCTGCAGGAAGATCTCCTCGTGTTTGAACTCTTTACCTAGCTCCATCTTCTGTGCAGAAGCAGATGAGCAGCTCCAACACTTGCTTCTGACAGGACATGACACCATTTACAAGGGTTGAAGGTTTGGGGGGCATGGTCTTGGGGTCATAGCAATGGTCTGACTGCACTCTGCTGATGGATTAAGCCTATGTTTTACATTCTGCCTGAGTAATTGTAATAAATATTGATAGGTGTGCTCTGTTATTAATTTATTTCAGGCAGAGCATGTCTCTGAAGCTGTGGAACGACCTTGACAGAGCAAGCAGTGCTTACCAGGCATAAGTATCTCTGCTGAGGGCATGGCAAAGGCCAGGGGATCCTGTCAACATAGCTGAAAGATACTGCTACTCAACAGGAGCTTCCTTGGTGCTATAGAAAGGTAAGATATTGCTTAAAGGCAGAAATTTAAAAGTATTACTTCAGTATTTTTCAGGATGTCTCTCAAACAAGGTCGTTGAAAGATGAAATAGTACTGGGGCATTGGAACTGTGAAATGAGGCATTTCATTCCTTTACAGGGAGAGGATCACTCCTAGCCTGGTCTTCTTCCTGAGGTTTGAGCCCTAGATCTGGGTTTGCCACCAAGCTGTTTGGGGCCATGCTGTCCATGCCAGTGCAGCGCTGTGCTTATGTGGAGTGCCACAGACAGATCCTGTCTCTGTAGGTATGGTAGAACCC
>VYZT01010977.1:0-15365 GCA_013400735.1 Pomatostomus ruficeps
TTTTACCAGCAATTACGGCATCAAAATAACACACTCAGTTCATGTGGGGAGGTCAGCGGACACTGTCTGCCTGGATTTTTCCAAGGCCTTCCGCGCACCTTCCTCCCAGAGAAACCGATGTGTGATGGTCTGGACACGAGGTCTGTGGGGTGGGTGGGGACCTGGCTCATGGGCTGCACCCAGACAGGGGTGGTGACCGTTCCTTTCCAAGCTGGAAATGTTAGCGTAGAAACACATAATCATTGGATGATTATATGCAGGTGCTTTTATTGGGAGAGCTCTGGGAGACAGGGGAACAAACCCACATCTGACTCCGACATGGATTCGAGATGGACACATTTTATAACCTTTCTTTACATAACTGTTGTACAATCATATGTTAATCATTAACTTGATATTGTTCTATTGAAGCCCCTGATTATCATGATTGTTTTTACCCAAGTATGACTCTAGGCCCCTTCTTTCCCACAACATTTCTGATCTAATCTACACAGGTAGAGGTTCACATTATTTAGCAAAGACAATGCATAATATTTACTAAACAATCATCACATTTAACTTCATCATCTACTGTACGGGGGGTTACGCAGGTGTAGGTTCACGTGATGCAGTAAAAACAATGCGCACTCCCGTCCCAAGGCCTACTTTAGCTACCACGATTTTAGAAACATTTTAACCGTGTGCTATCAGAAACTCTCACAAGTGGGGTACCCCAGGGATCAGTGTTGGGCCCAGAGCTGTTAATTATCTCCATAAGTGATCTGGACAATGGGGTCAAGTGCACGGTGATGATGCCTGTGCCAAACAGAGGGAAATGAGTACTTGGGATGGGAAAGCCACCCTGCAGGAAGGGCTGGACAGGCTGGAAAAGTGGGCTGGCAAGAACCTTATGAAGTTCAGAAAAGACAAGTGTAAGGTCTTGCAGCAGGGAAATCATAATCCAGGAGGGCAGCCCAGGCTGGGATCTACCCAGAAGGGGAACAGCCCTCTGGAAAGGGACCCAGGAGTCCTGGTAAACATCAAACTCACACTGAGAGTACAGGTGCTCTACATGCCGAAGATCTGCTTCCCAGAAAGCAGCTGAGCATCGCTCACCAATAGGAAGTAGAGATTAATTTATTTTTTTCTTTTTCTTATGTGCATGCAAACTTTTGCTTTTTTTGTCTTGTTTTTTTCTTGCTAGAAACTACCTTACCTCAACCTACTAGTTGTTTTCTATCCCATTTTTTCTCCCCTGTCCCACTGGAAAGGGCAGTGATAGAGAAGTTTGGTGGGCATGTGGCCCCCAGCCAAAGTTAACCCGCTATGCCACGTTCCAGTATTTACAGGCCGGCTACAAAGAAGGTGGAAACTCCCTTTTTGTAAGGAGTCACATGAAAAAGACAAGGGTTAATAGGTACAAGTTACTCCTACAGAGGTTCCTATTGGACACAAGAGGACAATTTTTCTGAAGAGCAATTAACCAAGGTGATAATTTCCTCGCTAGGGAAGTGGTGGAATCTCCAATTCTGGACAGTTTTAAGATCCAGCTGGAGAAGGTGCTGGGCCACCTTGTCCAGAGTGTGCTTTTGCTAGGAAAGGCTGGTCTAGATGATCTTTGAGGTGCCTTCCAAACTGGTATTCTATGATTAAGCACATTCCCTATCCTTTGGGAGCTGCATCTTAAAAATGCAGCAGTCTAGAGAAATATTTTCACTGCTAAGGTGTATTAAGTTTTGAGATCTATGAAACAGAATTCAATGTTTATTATAAAACTAAACCCAGCCATTTACATTCTCCAGCAAACCTGATTTGTTTTGATTTTAAAATGCAGATTTACAAAGGATGTGTTGTGGTTGAGAAACATGGCTGAAAAGCTGGATTACAAAGTTTGCAGACAGCAAGAAAATTTTTACACAATGTACTAAAACCTGGCAATCAGCTACAACAATGCCAAATAAAGCAAAATGGAGGGAGATGTTGGGCTGGATATACCAGGAGTAATTTTGCAACAACTACACAACTATACTGTAAAATATGAAATGGATTTCATTATTTAGGGAGATGTACAGGGTAAAACTGAGTATGTGGTGCACTGTACTTCAAGTATACCATAAAAGTATGGAAATGTTTACCAATTGCAGTGCCTCATCACCTGTCCTGAGTAAAGTAGAGGGATTGGTTAATGTTTGGCCGTTTATCAGGTAATTGACAAAGGAAGAGATCTCAGGGTTTTTCCCCCCAAAAAAATTCTTTCCCTCTTCTACCACAAGGTTGTGCTGGCTGGCCTGTTCAGGATTGGAAGAGCAAGGAAGCAGTGGGAGACCCCCTTCTCTGGCTTTTCTGGTGTAACCCTCGTTCCAGTCTGCAGAGACTATGAGGGTCTCGTTATGCATCCACTCCCAGGTTAGACCCCACTTCAGTGCAGAAATTACACACCCACTGAAATGGCTAACTCAGCTCATCCTATTGCAGAAAACCACACTGGAATATTTTTATTAGCATGTTTCCATCTTGGGATATGGACAACATTATGTATCTTACTTACATCCTTCCCACATTAATACAGAAAATATTTAGATTACTTTTCGAATCTTTTTTTCATAACAATGTGATGAAACTTCTGTCTTACCACAAAGAAGGTATTTGCAATTACTTTTTTTTTTTTTTTTTTTTTTTTTTTTTTTTTTTTTGGTTGCATTTAGAAAATTANTTTTTTTTGGCACATGTAAGAGAATATATCTTGGACACAAGCAAGCATGGTTTGCTTTTGCAGATGTGAGGTGAGCTGAAAAAGATACATTTTTTTTTCTTTTAACTCTAAAGAGTAAATTGTGTTTTAGAACATTTATTCCAATGTATTTGTCTAAAATGGTAAAAGTGGAGACATTCTCATTCAAAACTAAATGTGGAAGGTAAAGAGATTTGGATATGGAGGTTATAATATGTCATCTGTTGCACCTCCAAGCACCAGAAACCTTTTTCAGTCTTGCAGTTCCTCTCTATTTTGATGTCCAACAGTGCAAGAATTACAAATTATTGAAAATACTTTTTAATTCAAGGTGGAAAAGAAGATTCTTAGTTACCTCCTTAGCTGCTGCTATATTGATGAATAGGTTAGGGTTACTAGTCTAATAAAGGATCCCAGCAATGAGACTGTGATGAGATCCAAGGGGAACGGTTTCTCAGGAAGAATCATAATTTCTGAGCTTTGTTAAGATGACTGAGTGAAGAAGGTGAGGGAAAAAAAATAAATGGCTCATTTCTGGAACATGAATAGTTTCATAAGTTACTTGTTCTCCTCCCAGTAGCGTTACCAATGGTCCTGTTTTGAAACAGCTCAAACATTGCTTGTTGGTGTGAGGAGAGATATTCCATTGTTTGATCTTCTTTTAAACTTCACAGTCCTTTCCTCAGAGACAGCAGTGCCAAAATATATTCTTTCTTTGGATTTTTTTTTTAATCTATGGCATTTTGAGCTTTTCAAGATGAGGATTTTGTAATAAAGAGAGCAGCAGTGTCTTCACTAGAGAGAATGAAAGCTGGATCTCTCTAACCTGCATTGTGAATTATTTTGGTTTAAACTGGCCTGTGGGCTTAAATAAATAGCTGTATTGATTCTCCGCCTTTCAAAACAAGCTGCATTGTTTCACAATAAGGCATGCCCCAGTCTTGTTCTCTTATCTCCTGTCAAAGCCTGAAAGTACATTGCTGCAGAACAGAACGTTCGGAATACTGCAGAAGAAAAGAAGTGGTTATTGATGATATCTTGGCCTTTTTTTGTTCCATCAAATTAAAGAGAACCACGCTTGAAATCACCACCTTTGTGCAACTTTGGGTAGTATGAAAGAAAATTGTGTTTCAGGTGCTTCAGGATAAGTATTAACCTTCGGACAGTAAGACAAGGTCAAACCAATTTTGAAGAAATGGCTAACAATAATAAGAAATATCTAAAGGTCGGTTTCCTCACCTTTGCATTATTGTGTAAGGTACTAATAACAATAGCAGTGCAGATGTGCTGTTGAAAGGGTTTTATTTGTGCCACAATAAAGACATTTCTGTTGTTTTGGCTTACAGCTCTCTGAAGCATTATGGGCAAAAAATTCCACACAGATGAGACGTATTGGGCTACAATTCTGAAAGTCTTTCCCCAGATATTTTTTATGACAGCATTTATAAAATATAAATAAAGTCACAAATGACTTTTTGACTTAATGAAACATGCAGTTTTAGGGGGAAAAACAAAAAAGGAAAAAGAAAGCACAAAACCAAACCACCACCAAAACTGGGTTCCTCATGGTCCTTCCATAGCTCTATACAATTTCCTTGTTCAGTTCTCTGTACAGTTTCCATTTTCAAAGTTCTCAAATTTTCAAAAATTTTCACTTTAATACTATTTCCTTTAAATAAAATTTGTGCATTTTGCACCCTAAGAATTTTAGAAATATCAAGAAATATGGAAACTTTGCAACAGAGTCGATTTCAGTTCCACTGCAGTTAATTGGAAGAAATTACTAAGTGAATCATATGACAGTATGGCCCAGGCACAATTATTAGAGGTAAAAGATCAGGCAGGTTTCTAAGGTTTTAAACTACTAGGACTTTGCCACTATTGCTATTATATCAACCCCAGGATATTCACAACAACAAAAGTTTCCTGTACAGTAAAGTGATCACTTCTTTAGAAGAATAGAATTCACAGATCTGCACTTTTGTACCAGTTTTTCCTGTTTTTCACTTAACCACAAGCACATCTTCATAGCAGAGGTGAGATGGCAGGTTATGGACTAAATATACAATGGTGCTGGAGTAGGAATATGTCATTAGCTGGACTGCTGTGCTTTGGCCTTTGTTTAGGAATTAATAACTTGCCACCCACTGTTAAACTGCTGCTTGGATCAGTCACAAACTCCTGCAAAAGGCATGACACTCGTTTCAGCTTTTTGGCTAGCTAGCAGTACACTTCTTTCTGCAGCTGTAAGCTCAGGTAGCCATGACCTTGGAAGAAGAAACCTGTTTGTAACTAGAATATGGGAGAGACACAAAAAAATTCCAAACGAACAAAAAACCAACCAAACAACAACCACCAAACAGAGAAACCCCCCAAAATGCATTGCTTATGAATTCTGTTACATATTTTCTTATGCGAGCTATAGAGGAGAAGGCAAATTGAATGACATGTTCTCTCATGAATTGTTGTTCCTCATCTATCTCTAAAAGAAACAAATCACAATGCTTATGTTGTTTGCCCTAGATCTCTTTTGGGTAAGCAGACCTGAAAGATGAAGGCACAGTGAGGAGGTGAAGGCACAGTGAGAAGCTGGGACATTTAGTATCTGGAAAGCTCCTGTGAACCTTGCCCCCAAGCTTCATATCCTTGACAAGGCCTTTTCTCAGCAGCTGGTTTATCATTTTGTTAGTTAGAGACTTTAAAGAATATTTTGTAATAAATGCATTGTACTACAGAAAGTAAAAAGCAATTTCTTCCCTTTCCCACAAGGCTTCAAATATTCCTGATCAGTTTGGTGTAACTCACCCCTTGCCATTATGAAACTGCTACCAAATTTTCATCAGTCTTGACTTGTGGTTGTAACAAAATTGAAATAATCCCTCATGCTCAGAGCAATCCCAGGGATCTCTGAGTATGGCAGACCACCCTGCAAGAGGTGATCAGCATGAGTCCTCTTCTGATTGTTTCCTGACTCTGACAGTAACAGCTCCACGAGGACAAGTACAGCTGCTTCTCTGCAGCAGCTGGACTCAGACTAAATATTGAGAGGGAGGAAAGAAAAACATGCTGATATCAGCAGCCAGAGTTCACTGGGACAAAACCAGGTTATTTTGCTTTTATTTCTGGACAAAATCTGTACGTACGCATTTCACTGTACCAGGTAGTCAAGTGCAAAAGCAAATGCATAAACCAGTGCAAATCCACAGTTCTTCTCCCTAGTCTTCTACAAGCTAGGGGGAAGAAGCAAGAGATTTCCTCTGCAAAGACATAATTTTGCTCCAGCGTCCTGAGCCCTCTATCAGATCAATACTGACTCAGAAGATGAAGTAGATGGGTGCATTGAAGCACAGAATGGTTAGAAGGGTATAAACACTATAAAAAGGAATAGTTTGGCTCAAATCTGAGTCCCGGTGCTAGCAGCCAGGCTCAGCAATCAGTCAGCAAGGGCCAGGGATGTGAATTTCATACTAGCCTTTAGCTAATGTAAATAAAAACCCAAAGCATTTGGTGCTGACTTGAATAGGAATAGGAACAGGCCTACAGAAATAGCTATGAAATCACCTTATGTCTTTCTGAGATGAAAAAAGCTTAGATCTAACACTTCAGGAAGACAAAGAAAAGTCACCATCCTTTATTTGGTTATGGAAGAATGACTCATTTCTAACTCAATTAAAATAATAAATAATGTTACAGTTGGATAAGCAAGAGGCCAGTGGGCTGGTAAGCTACTTAACACCAGTTTTTATACACTCCACTGAGCAGGCAATGGACAATTCAAAGACTTTAGCGCTGTATAATGGCTGTTCTCAGAAGCTACCACCAAAAAAATTTATATTCTAGTGCACTTTAGCAGAGGAAATAAGTAATAACTCAATGTCAAACAGGAAACTATTTATAAAATGACTAAATGAAAATGGATGGCTTGGACATAAAGAGACAGCCAGTGTAATGAGTTGGTGGCTGTATTGTGTATTTCCAGACAGAAGACTCTTTCTGTCTGTAGAGGATCCCAGTTTTATGAAATTAAGGTGTCCAAGATAAAAACGAAATTAAAAGTGTTGAGTTAGAAGTGATACTGACTGTCATAGAATGAAAGACTCTACCTAATCAGAGTAATTTACATTGTATTTTCCACCTACAAGCCAAAATGTAGAGGGTTTTTCTCTGTTCCATTACCAGGGAAATTGAGGCATGAAGAAATCAAGGGATTCGTCCAAAAGACTTGAACTCAAGTCTGTCGTAGAAGGAACAGATCTGGAAATGGAAGAACAACATGTGAAAAAAAAAATTCAAAACAAAAAAGCTGTTGTGGTTTTAGTAGAGGGGAGGGGGCCATAAAGATGGCTTCTGTGAGAAGTTTCTGGAGTTCTTCACCATTTCCAGCAGAGCCAATCTCTGATGGCTCTGAAGATGATGGACATGCCACTGGCCATGTTTGGGCCAATTAGAAAGGTTGGTTACGCCTCTGTGATGACAGATTTAAGGAAAAATCAAAACAAAATGCACACACACGCAGCTGCTTTTAGTTAGAGAAGGAGGAGGATGTGAGAACATGTGAGGGAAAACAACATGGAGACACCAAGGTCAGTGGAGAAGGAGGGAGAGGAGGTGCCCCAGGCTCGAGAGCTGAGATTCCTCTGCAGGCCGTGGTGAGCCCATGGTGAGGCGGGGTGTCCCCCCTGCAGTCCATGGGGTCCATGAGGGATGCAGAGCCACCCGCAGTCCGTGGGTGAGGTGCCAACATTGGAGCGGGAGATGTCGGAAGCCGCAGCAGCCGCAGCAGCCATGGAAGAAGCCGCAGGAGCCGTAGATGCCAGAGAAGCCGTAGCAGGTGCAGCCCAGTGAGAGACAGAGACTGAGATAAAAGTCCCGCAGTTTGTGAAGGAGGTGACCACGCTGAAGCGGGTGGATGTCGGAGGAAACTGCAGTCCAGGTGGGAGACCCGGTTGGAGAGAGAGGGGCCCCCTGCTTCCATGCTGGAGCAGTTTGTCCTTGGAGGACTGCATTCCATGGACAAGAAAAACCACGCCACAGAGGTTCACAGAGAACTGTCTTTCGTGGGAGGGACCCCACGGCAAAAGCAGAGGAAAAAACTCCTCTCCCTAAGCAGGGGAAGAAGATCTTGGAAACGGACTGACCTGAACCCCCACACCCTGCCCCCCTTGCACTGTTGGTGGGAGGGAGGGAGGGGTGGGGAGTGGAAAGAAGGGTGTCTTTTAAAGGTTTAGTTTATTTCTCATATCCTCCTTCTAACTCAGGTAGTAATAAATTTCACTTTGCAACTTTTAAGCTGAGCCTGGTTTGTCCTTGGATCATTTTCTCCCTGTTCCTTATCTCAACTCATAGACCTCTGAGTTAATTCCCTCAGTTTTTTTTTTTCCCCTCTCCTTCCGTCCTCTGCCCGACTGTGGCAGGGGAGGGAACGAGTGAGCGGCTGCCGTGGGTGCCTGGCACTTAGCCAGGATCAAAACCACGACAGTACCTGAAAATTTAAAGGTGAAACTCCTTTGTTCAGATCTTAACTATGCAGTAGTAAGTTGGATAGGCTAGAGAAAACTGCAAAGCAACAGATATTGTAGAGCATTGATACATGTACACCTTCTTTTACTGCAGTTGTGCTCAGCTGTGGGTATAGTAGTGATGGATATTCCTGATTCTTTTTGGGAAAAAGAAAATATCTAAGACTTTGTCAAAGATTTCTTCCTCTGTAATCCTAGACAAGTTTGTAGTGGCTAGAATCATCTTTTTGCATCAGAGAAGAGGTCTGTAGATAAATACACCAAAAGGGGTGTTTCCATACATATGCTGTGGAACTACTGGCCAGGAGAAATTAAATAATTTCTCAAAGTTAAGCAAAAAAAGAGGTATCTTATTTTTCAATACTGTCATGGCAATAGCCATCTTTTGTACAGGTTGTCACATAATTTTAAGAAATAGTGAATATTTTTCTGGGACTGTTTGCTGGCTCCAGCCTACCAGTTATCCTTCCTCTGATTAAGCACAGTCATGAAAGCCTCAAGCTATTTCTCTTCCTTTTATACTTTAGAATCCTCATACATCTATGTTAATGTCCAGCTACACTGAGTGCAGACTTATGGTAGCATGGTAGATGCCTAGGTTTCGCTTACAAAAATTCTAAATAGTTGCACAGACGATAAGTCTGGTGCTGTCTAAAAAACTCAGCAATTGTGCAGAAGCTGATGGCATCATGTCGTGGTTTCATCTCAGCCAGCAGCCAAGCCCCAGCATTCGCTCTCTCACTCTCTCACCAGCAGGACTGAGGAGAGAATCAGAAGCGTAAAAGACTAGAAAAGTCACAAAAGTCAGTTTGATAGGGACACCAACAGCAGTGCACACAAACAAAGAAAAACAAGGAATTATTTCACTGCTTCCCATGGGCAGGCAGGTGTTCAGCCATCTCCAGGAGAGCAGGGCCCCACCATGTGTAATGGTGACTTAAGAAGACAAACGCCATGACTCCAAACATTTCCCCCTTCCTCTTTCTTCCCTCAGCTTTATGTATTGAGCACGATGTCACATGGTCTGGAATATCCCTTTGGTCAGTTGTGGTCCCCTGTTCTGGCTGTGTCTCCTGCCAACCTCCCATGCACCCCCAACTCCCTCACCAGCACGGCCGTACAAACGGCAGAAAAGGCCTTGGCTCTGTGCAAGCCCTGCTCAGCAATAAGAAAAATATCTCTGTATTACCAACCCTGTGTTCAGCACAAATACAAAATATTGCCCTATCCCAGCCACTGTGAAGAAAGGTAGCTCCACACCAAACAAAACCGGGACACATCTGACTGTAAAATCATGACTCTCCTAAGAGGATGAAGGGGCAAACCTGATGAGACTTTATGATTCACATCCAGATGCTGTGTCGCACTGTTTGGACACAAAGAAAACACACGCAGTTGACTAGGTTGAGGAGCAATGAGAGAGCCAAGAGAGAGCTAAAAGAGAGAGCACAGAACCTTCTGACCTTTATTTATATGTTCTTAGAAATCACTGTGGATTGGAGGTAGAAATTACCACCTCTCAATCGCACTGGTCAAAGGACAAATCCATCCCATGTCTCCGCCTAGGAGAAAGGAATGAAAACAACAAGGACAGTTAGCAAAAACATGGCCATGTTTACAACAGCGTGCGTGAGAAAGTATTACAGCAAAGAGAAATATTGAAGAACTGCAAAACTCAGGACAACACAGATGGAAGCACAGTTAGCCGAAATTTACTGTTATACAGACATGCCTTCAGATGACCTCAGTGTTCCTGTGGAGAGTCCAGATAAAGAACTTAGAACTTGCTCCATTTAATGATTGACTTGATTAGACTGAAGTAAAAATAAAGGGTGGAGAAGGGCAGAGGAGGTTGTTGTGTTGATTTCAGCAAGAGTGGAGCCTTTATTACAGTGAGAAATATGCTGAAAATTCCTTGAATTAGTCCACTCACCAGCTGGAGTCTAATACCAGCAACACAACAGAATTTCTCTGGTCTTCCCTTGTTCTTGGAGTTTCTCTTTGAATAGTCTGTCAGAATGAGCCTTCCTCACGCTTTAATCATTTTCACAGCATTTGTGTTAACTTTTCATCTTCATACTTATCTTCAGTTCACATCGTTCTAGCCAGATATCAGCTCATGTTTTGTGTGGAGTAGTGCTCCCAGAAAAAGGGCACAGCATGCAGGAGAACAGGGAGCAGCACAACGTGGACCCACGGAGATTAATGAGTCAAGTGACAGAAAAGCCTCTGCAATCTACAAGGTGTCTTATCATCTCCAACACAGTTAGCCCCCACACTCTGGCTTTCTAGCCCGTGTTTAATGGTCAACAACTGATTCATATCTTCAGCTAAAGCTTTGGCCAGCAGTCTGTGTATTGCTCAGGAAGAAAAAAAATCATTTTTATTCATCTAATCTAATAGAGAATAAAATAACTATTCAAAGTACAGACTGCCTTTACTTATTTTGCACATAACAATGAACTAAAAGACTGTTCTCATAACTTAGATTACAGTACGATAAGAAAAATTTATAATTTTATTGCACATATTTAGTAATTAAATCTGAGGGAAGCCTGTATGATAAGAAAAATAAAAAGGAGCTCTAAGAACAGCTTGATGTAACAACATCAAAGTCATACTGTTATCAGAAACCTTCTGAAATGTGAAAAGCACATCCAAAAAAACCTCTGTTAGGATTAGATCTGAATCCTGACCTCTACTTTTTGTTATTTATTAGACCAGGAACTATGAATCACTGTAAAAGAAATACAAACATTTTTTGATCCCCTATTGGCAAAGTGTGGCCTTTCCTGCTATAGCTGTACATAGAGATCCTAGAATTAAAAAATAAGAAAGCAAGAAATGTTTTGACATTTAAATGTTGTTTCCTATATTTTGGATTGACAATACGGACAGCCAGACAGTTGTACTTTGAAGCTGTAACTGTTAGATTACAAAGCCTTGAAATAAATTCTTTGTCAAGAACTCTATGCTGCTGTTTCTCAAGAAAAACATTTCTGAAAATTTTGAGGTTTTGAAAAGGGCAACATAATTTTCCCCTCTCTGGGTTTTGGCTGGTTCATTGGTGGGGTGGTTGGGGTTTATGATGGTTTATTTTGTCTGTGAGAAAGCCAGTCACCACTAGCTTTTGTTGAATGATCCCCAGGCCTTTTTCTGCACCTTCTCGTTCCCTTTGTTAGTGTGTAATGCCACGTTTACACGTTTATATCACCACTTACCACTCTGGCAGTTGGCTGAGGCATGTCCCAAACTCTGCCTTGCTGCTTGGCACCTCCAAATTGCTGCTGGAAGTCTCAGCATTAAAACATACAATCAGTCTGAGATTTGAGAGGAAGGTGGCCTCTTCAGGACCACAGTCCAAAATATTCTTCAAAGCTCAGCTGTGAACAGTCCAAGGTGCGATCTTTTGAAGCCCAGAAATGTGGTCATTCTTTTTTATCCTGTACCATCGCCTCAAGGACCCTGAACAATGGATCCCACGGTGGCTGCTAGTTGCCCAGTTGTTCCTGCTGCCAAATCTCCAAACAGGTCTTCATAATTTTTAAGTGTGAGGTAGAGCAGAACATCTTCTCTTGTTGATTCCCTGGTCACTTGTGTCAGGGATTTGCTCCCAACACACTCTAGAAAGCTCCTGTGTCTAACTGTGTTGTCACTCCATAAGATATTGGATTCATTCAGGTCCTTCATGAGAACCAGAAACAGCAGATATGAAGCTCTTCCAGGATGAGTCTGAAGTCTCATCCATTTTTTTCTTGATCAGACGGTCTGCAGCAGAAACCCATGACAACACAACTCATACTAATCTTCATGCACAGGCTCTGAGCTTGTTCATCATCCATCCTAAGCTGGAGGTCCATGCTGCTCTCTCACATAAGAAGCAGCTCCCCCTCCTTACAGTCCCAGCCTGGGCACCCTTAAGCCCCTGTATCCATACAAGGCAGTTCCCCAGGTGTGCAAGCAATCCCACCACATCTGCATGAGCACAGTGTGTTCACAGGCCTGAAGCCACACGCAGACTTCTCATTCCCCCTGCCTTTTTCCTATCCTGCAAACATTATAAAAAGCACTTCAGACAGGGACCCAGCTGTGCTGCTTCCCTAGAAAGAGCACACACATTTTCCACATGAGGTAACCCCTTGGGCACTTCCCTATTTCTATGGCTGTGCTCAAAGGGAGTTTACTTCAGTTCACTGCCATTGATTACCAAGCCTTTTCCTATGACTGTGTCTCATCTTCCTCATCTTTTAGCTTTTTTTTTTGATAAAGAATCTCTTCCTTTTCCATCATTCTCAGTATAAAGACTTTTCTACCAGGTTAGGGTAGGGAAATTTTCTCTTTCCAACTTCGTAGTCAGAGACTTTTCCTGCTCTCCCCTTACAACTGCAGAGCTGAACTCCTGAAACTACAGGGACCTGGAGGAGACCCACTCGATGTCTTCCTCGTCCTCTCTGATGCTCTGCAGGTTGCTGATCTCCTCCTTCTTACCTTAGCCTTATCTCTGCCTTTATCTGGCTGCCGCTGGAGCACTCCAGTTCTCCAGAGAGATCGCAAGAATACTCAAATCATCCTAGATAAAGTGCCAGGAAGCCCAAGAAGATCTCAAAAGGAGGTCAAAGAAGAAGTACATAGCAGCTGTGGTGCAAACTGCTGTATCTGTCTGTGCCGTTTGATCTGTAGGCAAGAGTTATGGTCACTGGGGTCAGTGAAAATACCTCACAACCAGGAAATACTCTCCTTAGATCTAGCTGATGGGCAGGGGTAGGATGCCTCAAACTGTGCCTCTATGCACCTGGCTCCCTCAGTCATTTCCTTCGTGTGTGAAACTCTCTCTTTATCACATCTTGAGAAATGCATTTTCTGCATTCAAAGCAAAGAAAACAATGCATTTACAATAATCAGGACATAAGGGCAAAGAAGCTGACGTGGAAAAGAAGGATGAGGTCACACACAACCACACAACCACAACAATCCTGGTTCCAGACAATGATTTGGCTACAGGTTGAAAGATACGCATGGTATCAATGTGAAAAAAAGCAGAGTTCCCGGGTGTCATCTCTGGGTTCTTTAAATAAAATGCTGTCTGACATTCAGAAGTAGGATGTGTTCCTATAGGGTTATTTTCATTACGGTATATGAAAAAAAGAAAATTAATATACACCTGTAACAGTGTGTGTAGATTTGTGACAATTACTTGGAAGTAATAGACCCTTCTGTAATTTATCCTGATTATTTTTCAGTATCTTTGGCATTCAATTTTTCAATGCCAAAAAGCAGTTTATACATATACCAAAAAAGAAAAAAACCCAAAAAAACCCAAACCTAAAACGCAAAGCAAAAAACAACAAACAAACAAAAAAAAATCATTAATGTTATTCCAATTCTATTCCTCTCTTCCTTCCTTCATACACGAAACCTTAATTTCACACTTTGCGTAAATTACAAGGACTGGTGTTACACTTTTTCAGCAGAAAGTTCAGTCATGCGATAACAGAAAGTAAAGGTTCACTGTCTTTGTAATCTCAGCCAAGTCATCTCACCAGGATTGATCATGGAAGTAAACACTGCTACACTTCCTTACACAGATCCAATTACAAGACCTAACCCTGAATGTTTGCATGGTCAAGTTTATATTGTTTATTTTCACCTGCTGTACTATTTTCCACACTACACCTAAGAATAAACAGTTCATGGCAAGGCTGTGGCACTGTCATGTAAATTGTCATTGCAAATTCAGCAGGAATCATGGACTCAGAAGGGTAGAGAGGGTACCCAATGTGGAGACAGCATATCAAGTTTTGATCATCTTTTTATTCATGTCCAATACTTGCTAAATTTAATTTATTTACATTTATATATTTGTGGGAATAGATACTTTTTGAAAAAGCTTCCAATTTTACCATGACTTCATGAGCAGAAGCAGTATGTTAACATTTCATGGAGCTGTATCTTTTTAAAGTAGTTCTTCCTTGCTCTCAATTTCATGATTCCACTCCTGAACTGGCTGAGGTCAGCCAGAGGTCCTGCACCTCCACCTCTCAAGCCATTCAACACTATCACACAAAATGTACAGCAGACTTTCAAAAGATTTTCTTTAGCCGCTGTGATCCCTGTGGCTTAGAAATGCAGCAGCCAAAAACCTCAGAAAAAGGCAGACATCAGTTTTTTGGGAGCAGAAGTAACGTGTGTGCAGAAAGATTATGCGGCTCATTGAAAAAACCTGGCATTTCTTATGAAATGTTTCTGTAATTTGCATCTACTGTTTGAAATCCTAATGGGAAGCTGAATGCAATACATTGGAGCACAGCTCATTAGACACAAAGAAACCTGGAATTATGTCCCACTGGGTTTGGACTTGATATATATCCTGTGAATAGTCTGAACCTGTTGAAAATTTCTAGCTACATAATGTGGCCAAAAACTACTTCTAAAAATCTGAATTAAGTCACGTTCTGAATAAACTAAACATGAACAACAGAAAAGGTACTGCTGCACTAAACATGAGATTAAATAAAGTTATCTTTCAAATACAATGAACTCCGACAGCCAAGAGCTTATTCCTCTCCTTGGCAAGAACAAACATGTGAAGATTTAATTATTATTTTATGTTAATTTAGTATATTTACACATATACGTATTTATTTTATTTACTACAGGAATATTTATTTGGTTTTTTTAACCGAGATTAAAGAAAATCATCACGATTTGTTTGATGAACATCTCTCAGGTCTCTTGAAATATATCCAGAATGGCTTCATAGATTTGGGATTAATACATAGAATTGATCATAATTTTTTTATTTGTGAGAAGCGAGAAGTTAATTTATAACCAGAGTTTTCCATCTCTGTTGGAAGATCCTTGGACCTTTTCCCATGTCTGCATTGGAATCTGGGTAGTTCTGATCTTGACTTTTTATTTTCTATAAACATGGACTCCTGCAAGCCATCAGACCTCTACCTCAACCTCCCTCTGAAATCTGTGAATAATGATAATTAGCTCTTTTATGCACATAATTCTGGTGAGGAAAAGAATTAAAGATGTTATAACTTATGTAATGCCACTAACAAAATATGCTATGGCAAGATAATATACTCCCATGACTTTCTTGATTTGTATCTTAGGCAGACATTAGGAAA
>VYZT01011017.1:0-20646 GCA_013400735.1 Pomatostomus ruficeps
CAGCACAGCAAAATCTCTCCTGAGTCACTCGTGAAGGTGATCCCACTGGTAGGCTGAGGGTTGGACGCCAAGCCTGTGGTTTCTCTGCCCATCTTGGTTATAGGGGTGTTGAGTGATCTTAAACAGGGCTCTAGGCTTTCACTTCCTATCAGCAAAATGAGAATAATGTGGGAAAAGCTTTTCTGTGTAAGTGGTTCACAAACTGCTTTAAAGTCCAGCTATTTGTGTTGTTTGCAGTTGTCTTAATGCCCTTAAAGAGGTAGATACTGGCTTCTACTGAGATGCTTCTTCAGCAAATGAGTACGAGCTATTTACTTTGCTCTTTTATAGTAGATAAATCAGTATATTCTTTCATTCTTCTGGCTAATTATCAATTCACCTGAAACCTTTAGAAAAAAGCAAAACTTACTTCAATCCTTCTGTATAACTAATTTCTAGGGAAGTTAAGGGAGTCGAAGTCTGCAGCCTTCCAAGAAAGCTTAGGTTAATCTTTTGGTTAGGACATTAATTAAATAAAATTATTTGATGAGGGCAGGAAAAATATGTGAAGTTTTGAGTCTGCCCCAAACAAGATTTTTTGTGGTATGGGGTAGTACTACTTGCTCTTGTTTCTCTCTTGGTAAGATGAAGGTGATTCCTCATTATACTGATGCTTTTATGAATAGCTAGTTAATGTTTGGTTGTTACAGCTATTTGAAAAAGAAAAGGTCAAGCATTTTTTGCCATATCCCATCTATTGAGTAAATAAGTAATTGCAAGGGTTTTAGTGAAAACTTTTATAGGAAAATCATTTCAAGACTTATTAGTATTGAAATACTAATAAAAGCAAATCCCTATTATGCTAACAAATGTGACAAATACTTCTGGAAATGAATCTTGAAAGTGAGGGGAGGCCAACTCTTATCTAAGTAACTCTCAAATGCTGTGAAACCAACAGGCCACTGCCCACATGCCAGATGTGACTGTGCCCATGCGATGGTTGCAAATTCTCTATCCTGGTCTGGAGCTCAGTACCAAAACTCAGGGGCTGCTGGGCCACAGGCTGCAGTGGGAGAAGAAGGTGACTTTGCCTCATTGCACTTTCCATCACATGGAAAAGGTACTTTTGCTGCCGCTCACAAAACCTAAACCTTGCCCTGTATGGCAAGAAATTCTGATTTCTTTGCCTGAGTGGACTTTTACACATGCCCACTTTTTTTTTTCTCCTTTTTCTGTTATCAGATGTACACATGATGATGAGAATAGCAGATTTCACTAGCAAAAAATTATTTGAAGTGTTTCTTTATGGTGAATAATAGAAAGTTTGATAATTAAACATGCAGAGAAATTATGTGCTACTTTATTATTATATTTGATCAAGCAAACTTGATCAAATAATTTTTTGAGGAGCAGTATCTACATAAAATAAGTTTGTTTGCTTTTTAAAGAAAATTTTTACGCTCATTCAGGCAATCTCACAAAGATCTGAGGGTTTTCATGAGTTTTCTTTTTTCCTCTTCCTTTTATGCTCATTGAGTAAATCATTCACATCATCTGCACCATTATTCTGGAAGTGTCCCACCACTCTAAAAGTAGAATATCTTAGCTGAAAAAATTGCTCATAGGAAAAACAACAACAACAACAAAGAGAGAAAAGCCTGCCCATGTATTTAATTTGATCGCTGCTTGTTTTTGCACTCAAGTTTCAGATAAAAAGGCATTTCATGCTTTGTGGAATGCAATTTGTTACAGAGCATGGACAACATACTTGCTTGTGTACCACAAAATAACAAGCTTGTATGAGCACAGGCAGGGCTGCTGTTTGTACTGCCAGATTCAAACTTTCAGTTAGATGGTTTTTGGCAGTGAAAGCACCTAGTCTGTTACTTATACACCAGTTAATCCTGACTTAGAAATAAATGAAAGTCCATCTAGGGCCTTTAAAATCTTAGCTTAACTTTTATACAGTGCTAAGAGATGATTTAGAGTGTGTCACATTATAGACTATAATTCTTAAAATCTTCCTTCCCGCTGTTATAGGCATTAGGTCTTTAAATGCTAACACTTTTTTTTTTAACACAAAAAATTAAGAATTAATACTGAGCCAAACTACAAAGCAACTTTTAGTAGGCTTAACTCAAAATTTGTTCTATGCTCACAAGAGGAGAAAGCAGGCATTTCGTGTTGTCTGCTTTTTTAACAGAGGAAGAAGGGCTTCAATGAAGAATAGCAGTGTGAAGGAAATAGACTATGCTATATGGTTTGAACAAGAGTGTGTAAATATATATGTGTGTGTGTGTATGTTTAAATATGCTGAGAAAAGAAAGAACATAGCAAAAAGAATCCACTCAGGTTTGTTGGGGGTTTTTTTTGAGGCAGAGAAACTTGGTTTATATCCCAGTACTTTCTTGATTTTTTTCTGCAGCACAGAGCAGTACTTCAATGGCTCAACAGCCACATTACATAAAGTCATTTTAGTAAGAAACAAAATTCTCTTTGGGGACACAAGAGGCAACATGTAATCTGGTTCACAGTATCTTCAGTCTCTCATTCTCTTCTCCTTATGAAATAAAACCCAATTAAACAAAATCCAACCATCGTTTGGGGGTTTCCTTATAGAGATTTCTCAAATCTTGCATTTATTCGTGTAAGTCTTATCAATAGATATTTTTAAAATATCACAACCTTGACTCCCTTTTCTAACTCCATTTTTATTATCACAGTATCTATTTTAATGGCTATTAAGCTACAATGTCCGTACCTTATCTTTGTCAGTTAATGTATCTAGTTCCACCATCCCAGAGGGAATAAACCTGAAACTAAAGCCTGCAATATATTATAGAATCAAGAACGCTTATGCAGAACAAACAGAGGATTTAGCTTGGATAAACAGCAGAGAGCTCAGTGTCTTTTATGTCCAGAGCTCAGGACTGGATGAAGAAAATTACTATAAATCATCCCTGTGAAACAACATAACATAAATGTTGTATGTTTATTTAAAACTTTATACAATCATTTATCTGGGCTATAGCTCAGTTTCAAAAAGTGGTCTGCTGTAATGAGGTACTGAGACTAGCAGTGATCAAGAGTAAAATGATATATAGTCTTCAACCAGAATTTGCTTATGGGAAGAATGGAAAGCACTTAAGCAGACACCAAGTATCTATACCTAGTAGATCAAGTGGGAGGATAATGCAATAATAACAAAAACTTTGATAAATTTTTTCCTGTTTCTCTTCAAAATATCACATTTCTTGTATCATGACATTGTTTTGAGAGCTAAGCAGCCAGCAATTTATGCCTAAATTTTCACACTTGAATAAAGACTGATTTGTTTTGAGTGTCGGAGGTATGACATGTTGTTCCACAAGACTTAAATTAAAAAAAAAGAAGCTAAATCTTTGTCTGGCCTTGCATTCCAGGGAGAAGCGCTCTTTAAAATGTGCTGCTGGTTTTTTTCTCACAGGAGCAAGCACTTTTGTGATTTCATGGCTAGTAATTGCTAATTTTTTTACTTCAGGAAATTTAAGAGCCACTGATGATACGTTTACTGCCTGAAGGAGACAAGCAAAAAATATAATGCAGCTTTTACAACAGAAGGAGATTTTTCCCTCAAATACTTTGCACCCTGGAGTGTTCCAGAGGAGAGCCTGTAATGTCCCAGAAGATGCTAGTGTTTGGCCCCAGGGGTGCCCAAGCAGCCACCAGGTTCCAGGACAGGGTTTATCTATGACATCCCGGGCAGGACTGGTGTATCTCTCTTTGTGTGTGGGCACACTCTGGCACACAGCAATTCCTAATTCCCTTTTACTTTGCATCGCGGTGTCATTCCAGCAGATCTTCCTCAGTGGAAATACGTTCTCTGGCACAGTAGGTCCCACCCAGCACTTGGCAAAATGTCTTTGGCAGTGGCAGCTTCTGCTGTGACTGCAGGCACTGTCCCTCCCTCCAGGTGCTGCATGCAAAGATTTTCAATTCTATCTGACAAATCTCCCATCACTTTGACAGTGCATTTGGACCCCAAACTCTATAATTTTTCATTTTCTCCAGAGATGATCTGGTGGCAATTTAAAGCCTGCTCTTTGTTACCAAATTAATGATAATTTAAGCTCTCTCTGTTAGTAAATTAATGTTAATTAAGCTGCTCTCTGTTACTCTACCAGTATTATTTGATTTTGCAGGACTACAGGTCTATTTGTTAGTCACTAAAGCATTAGCTATCAAAAAAGTAGTAAATAGTCACACCATTTGCACCTAGACTTTTTTTATTTATTTTGTGGTCCATGAAGATGAGGGCCTGCTGAGATGGGGCTGACTGAAGCACTGTATCTCCTGACAAGAACATCAGAGGTGAGACCTTCTTCCCGTTTCCCTTCCACAGTTGACAACACCCTGTAAAACAGTGCTGTAAAGAGCAGAGACTCATAAATACTTCTGTGCCTATGCAGCTCCGGATGTTTTCAAGCAAATATATTTATTATGTCAATAACTATAAAAAAAAGATTACTTATTCAATAATTCATAATGGTTTCAGTGCTGCTGGAGGCTAATATGGTTCACTTTACTTTAGATAACTTATAAATGTAGATTATTTTCATGACAGACTGAAATTACTTTCTGGTGAATATTTACTTGAGCTTTAATTTTCTTATTAACCCAATATGTACTAGAAAAGGAGATGATGGTGCTGCTGCCTTTCTCATGCTGTTCTCCCAGATGAAAGTAACAAAATCTCTGAGAAGTGGTTTGTGGAAGCAAGGTCTTAAAAATTTCTCCATGCCATCAACACCAGAGCAAACCCTCGTAGGGTTTTTTGGTAGCTAAACCTGTTTTGTATTTCCAGCACCTTGGTGTAAATTAAAACCTCTACAAGAAATAGGGAGGACTAGGCCACTGCTCTCCCATGAGAGCTGCTCCCAAATCCTGCAGCAGTTCTTGCACAATGCCCAGGTGCTCAGGACAGCCCTGGCAGAGCTGGAGCATCCTTTGTGGTCCAAGCACCTGCGGGAGGGATGGGATGGCAAGGGGCAGTTTGGAGACAGGATAATGTGTCAGGCACATCAGGCACTCCCATATCCATGGGGTGCAGGACACTGCCACCATCGGACCCCTCCAAACTTCATCCACATGGGATAATGGTCTGATCCTGATCTGCCCTTTGCTTGCATAGGACACATACTGAAACAGAAGTGGTGTCAAAAATCCTAAAAATGGTATGAATTGCCTCTGGAATTTTCCCCCTCAGAGTAAGTAAAAGCTGGAATATCTTCTGAAGAGAAGAAGCAAAGAAGGGGCAGGAGGCAGCAGGAAGAGGAGGAACCCCCACATGGTAAAACTCAGCCTTTGTCCCTGTGGCAGGCTGATTTCTTCTTTTTTCCCTAGGTGAAATGTCAAACTCAAGATATTCTGTTAAGCATGTGTCTATATCTCAACAACCACAACATTTTAAGTGAACACTGCTATGATGGTACTTGAACCATCTGAAGAAAGCATTTATTACACACACAGGAAAACATACCAGGAGCAAGTTTAGGGTGGCTTTTCTAGTTTGATGTTGTTTGAAGTTAAATGGTGCAAACTAATGGGTTTTGAATTTAAGAATGTCTTTTCCACAATGCCTTTATATCAAACAGGACATCTCTCTTCTATAGTTCTTCAATACGAGATCGTTTTATTAACTTAATTTTGCACATGCGAGAAATATGCAAGCATGGGAATCCATAAATACAGTCACGTTAAAAAGAAACCTCGCCTTAACACCAATAAAAGCTAGCAACAAATATTTGAAAACTTGAACTCTGTACAAATATGCAAGAAATCCACTTGGAGCCTCTTTGGAGGCGGTTTCTGGGCAGAGGAGGGTGACAGAGGAGCGTGCCCGGGGCCGTGCACCCCTGGCCGAGCCGGGGGTGTCCCCAGGCGGAAAACCTGCGCTCCCTCCCTCCCGCAGCCGCCCCGCCGCTCCCCAGCCTGCCCGCCCCGCGCCAGCACGGACAGAGCGCACCCTCTCTCTTTAATCACTTAAGAAGTTACTTATGATATGCAACTAAATATTTAGTTGTGCAGAGGACAGCTTGTCACAGACAGCTTTGTTGCTAATGTATACAAATGCTGGTATGGCACTGGCTTCCTCCCTGCGCGCACAGAGCTGCACACACGCTGACCACAGCCTAAATAAGCTGATTTATTTGTTTCAGTTATTGGATAAGTGCATCATACCTCAAACCCTGTGAAACCACTTTAAGAGGATTATAAGTTTTATGATGTGAAAAAATTACCCTGAGTGTGCTGGGCAAAGTTTATATTCAGACACTGTGCAGGAGGTGAGGCATTCACAGAGGCTGGAGAAGGAGGGCTTGATAGATCAAAAAGGTATTTTCTTTGTTGCTGCACCACTTGCTGGATTTTTTTTCTCTCTCTTTTCTTCCATTAAAAGAATGGCCCTAACAAGCCCCGGATTTGCTAAGCTTGTGACACTCCTCTGCCTTACACTCTACAATGGGAATTTCAGGATCTACACTTTTTTAGAAATAAGAAGCCATAATTTCACTGGCAAATGAAGAGAGGGGAGAGCCGAGTCTGGGGGTTACCTGCCAAGTGTGCCTGTGAGGCTCATCATGAAGTGGGAGTGTGGGGAGAGCAGCTCAGCCCACTTTCCCTTGGGACTCAGTGAGTACACCACCCCCAAACACAGTGCCCCGGGGAGGCTGGAGCTAACAGGGCATCTGTAGAGATGCCAGGTACTCACCCAGCCTTTGGGAGGGCTGTCCCATCACCCTTCCCCACGGTAGGCATCAGCCTCCACCAACCCCAGTGCAGCTGAGGGTCAAGAGTGGTCAGCAGGCAAGGAGAGATGAGAACAAGGCTTGGCTTCAGCCTCAAACTGACAATGTTGTGCTCATCTCATGTGCCTTTGCTGGGCTTGACACTTGTGTCATGACCTGGCAAAGAGGGGAAAATAATTTAGCCCTTTTACCAGTGCTGTTTAATATTTGACAGATGCTCAGGGAATAATTGTAAATAGGAGGGAGGAACAAAACCGCTGATGTAAGTTTCCACCCATTTTTTTAAAAGAAATGTTTTTGTACAGAAAATGTTTAATACTGTACTCTAATAATGTTCTCATATTAACAGGGCAATGTGGATTAACAGAACAACAAAAGAAAACAGGACCTGCAAGTGGAAGCAGTGCACACAGTGTCACAGAGGTCTGTTGACCTCGGAGGGCTTTGCTCAGGTGCTGGAGCAGCACTCAGGGAGAGTGCCTGGGGGCCACAAAGTCCTCTGCATCCTGCCTGACCTCATCCCCTCTGTCCTGGCTTCATCACAGTGGGATCCCTATCACCCTCTTCCCTGCCTCCCTCCATCACATGATTGGGCAGTGCTGCCCCATAGAGCTCTATTAAAAAATATGCTTGTGCCCAGTGCTGCACGGTCCACAGTACTAGCTGTTACTAAAAAAGCATTTATATTATATTCTGTCTCCTGTGTCTTTCATAAGGGAGTTTTTATGTGTCACCAGAAAATACTGGGTAACACACTTTATTAGCCTCATGATACTGTGGCCCATCAATACTTGTCGAGGCCTGATGAGATCATGCTACGATTGTTAATCAGAGCAAAAGAAGGAGGTGGAGTAGTGGGAAATACCTTTAGGAAAGAATCAATTAGAGAGAACAGTACTGCAGGTAAGCATCCAGTGTGTTCTCCAGTGTAAAACAGCAGGCAGCTGCTCAGCCCATCACTGAAGTTTAAACATAACTTTCATTTAATAACAAACATTCCTTTTTTTCAAGGAGAGAAGAAATACTGCATTAGCAGAACATGCTTGTGATCAGTGAGTGGCTCTTTCAACCATTATCAGCCTCCTTAAGACCCATTATTTAGGAAAGTACTTAAGTGCACAGCTGGATTTAAACAGACGGAGTGTTGCTGGGACAGTCTAATTCATTCTTCGTTAGACTAAAAGGTTTCAGCTTAAGAGATTGCCCAGCACAGCTCAGCGTTGATTACTCACTTGGAAGGGCTCTCTTGACTCGGATTTTTCCTCTTCAGGGAGGATCAGTTTCCTGGAGAGGGAGTTGGATTAATTTTTACTTCTTTGCATCTTCACAAAAACTCAGAGCAAAGGCTGAGCCTGCTGCCAAAGTGATGCTGAGCATCACCCAGGCAAGGCGAAGGATGTGGCAGGACCGGTACCACCATGCAATGATCACCAGGATGTGTGTAAGCAGTGTGGCTCCAGGTGGTGTTTGGTTTTCAAAGCCTACTGCTGTTGCTTGGTACTGATAGTGCACAGTTCCTTTCTGCTGTATTTTTCACCCTGCCAGGGTCAGAAGAGGGTAAGCTTTTCATGACAGAACAGCAGAGATTGGGTGATGGTATGACTTTTTCTTGGACTGCAGCATAAGTCTACAGTGCTCACCTCTCATCCCTCCAAACCCTTTCTTGAGTTCCTAGGAAGACCTTTTAGATTGTGGTCAGTATGAAAAGCCCACGTTACTCTGATGACACCTTGGGTGAAAACCATGGAATTTACAGGACCTGTTACGCACATCTAGCTGAGAATGAAACAAGGTGTTCGGTGGCTTACATCCCTCAAAGTAATGCAGACCAGGCTGATGATAGATGGCTCAGTGCTACCAGACCAGGTAGCACTTTGTCTCACTGAAGAAGTACAGATATCTGTAACTTAGACACTTGTTGCTGATTTGGTGCCAACCTTTGGGAGAGTTTCAGGAAAAAAAATGAGGAAAGAATCAGGTCAGACCCTGGTAACTCATACTGGAGGAGTGCTTGCAACACATCTCCCTATACTTTTCCAGGAATACAACAGGAAGGACTTTTGCATATCTGAGACCAGCCATCCTTTAATAGGAGAAACCTAGAAATCCTATTGCATTATTAGTACAGCAAGGTCCTACTCTATTAATTTGGATACTAGGGAAGTCATGTGGAGAAACAAATGGGTGCTTAACAGTCCTAGCAGAAAAAATACAGATAAATAAGCAGTAAACAATAATACCTCCTCAACCAGCTGAATATTTCAGAGAGTCACCACAGTTATTTTAAGAAATTTTCATAGACAACCCTTGATCTGAGCTATGTCAGCACTTCTGAGAGATTTCCTAAGGACTCTTGGCAGGAGGTACCTCATCCATGGTTAATAAGGTCTCTATCTTCACAGCACAGTGAACGGGCTCTTATGAACGTTAGACACAGCACCAAACTTGGGCATTTCATTAGAGGGCAGGAGTAGGTTAGGTTTTTTCAGTGCATTTCTCTCAGTTTAAATTAAGTACATGAGCTCAGTAAGTCTAAAGAGAGCAAGAAATCTCAAAAACAAAATTCCAAGTGAAAACCCCCCCACATCACCAAAGCAAAGAAAAAACAAAGCAACCACAAAACAGAAAAAAACCCACACTACAAACCAGAGGGCAGCAACCATGACTCAGTAGATGCTTTGACAAGCCAAACATACTCAGTTTTACTAAAAGGCACTTCCTGAACTACTGACCAAGGGAATAGAAATTAATGCATGCTGATGAGATGAAAATATGTTTCCCTGTGACCCCAAGGAGTTGCTTATCTCGCTGGGTATCTGTATTCTCTTCTGCTCTGAAAGGAACTGGGACTCTATTTGACAATATCAACCTAATTCCATGGATCTTCTAGAGCAGAGGTACTGTCAAAAGCATTTTTGTGTAAGTCCTGATGTATGTGATGACTCCAGTAGGGACAGGGAAAACAAAGCTGTTTAAAAGTATAAATTTACTGTCCATCGATTAGCATAATTCCTGCAGGCCCCATGAAATATTTTAAAATTAATATCAGGTTCAAGAACAAAGCTGAGAAATCAAATACAAATCTGCTGTGCTCAGGGCAAAATTCTGTGTTCATAGTTTACTCCTATGCCTTGTAGAACTATTCCAATTAACAATGCATCTGATAAATGGGAAAAAAAGTCCTAAGTACTCCAGTTTAGGTAGAATATTTCAGTTCAGAAGGGACTGTTGGATCATGCAACATCATTTTTGTTTATCAGGGGGCTTTCTATTTGATCTAGCTATACTTGGATGGGGTCCACTGGCGTCTTTGGCTGGAGAACACTTGCCTTGACTCAACCATATCTTCCAGCAACATTTTCAAGCTTAGTGTGAGGACATAGGTTTAGGCACTAAACCTCACACATCCTGCCTGCCCACATGCAAATCCTGTGTATCCCTGCCAGGTTGATGGGAGGAGAACTCTTCAGTAAGTCTGACAGGGCCAGATCCTGAAGCAGCCAGCAGGAGGGAGAAAATTTTTCTAAACCCATTTGCAAACAATTTTCACTAAACACTTCCGTAAACCTTCTGGGCTCTGTAATTTAACACTGGCTTTGAGCTTCAGCCTTTTATTGGCAGTGTATCTTGGCTTGATCTCATACCTCCAATGCTAAAAGCCAAGTTTTGAAAATTAAACTGTTGGGTTGACTATGGGTTAGATACACTCTCGATCCAAGTACAGCAGTCCTTGAATCTGTTTGTACTGATTTACAATGAAATCAGTCTTTCAATCTTTTTTTTTTTTTTAGTTTTTCCTCTTTTTCTGTCAGAATAAATAATAAAATCAGTTCATTTAAACTGCTTTTCTTTCTGTTGGATTCTGGAGTCCTTATGGACATATGTGGCTCTGACTGTTGTAAGACTGGTGTTTCCAGTGCTTTTAGGTAATTCTCCACCCTGAATCCCTCTCATGGAAAACAAGTACTTGATGTGAATAGAGCAAAAGGTGATGGGAAAAAATGAAAGTGTGCAAGAGAGACATTTTTTTAGGAATCAGATAAAGTTGGAAAGAGTAAAGAGCAAAGATTTCATCCATATTTCTCCTGAACAGCAGTGAGGAGGCATGAGAGTTTTTTATTTAGATTTTGCAGTTTTCTTGTCATGGGCAAGTAAGAGAACCTGGTGAGATGAAGTGTTAGTTTAACTTAGTTTTGGATTTAATACAAAGAAATCTTCACACAACTTTGTTTTATCATCTCTGGGCTTCATGTGACACCTCACTCTTGTGTTTCCATGTTGCCATGCAGTGACGTTCATTTTCCATTTTGTCCCTCTCACGGACAAGAGGTGACCACTTTGTTCCCAGCTCGCAAGGCTACTGAGCATACTGGCAACGTATTGGACTTTCTGTGCTCTTAAAATAAAACGCAGACAAGAGGCAAATGATGAAAAATTTGCCACCTGTGTCATGGGGTAAGGGTAGTTTAATTCAAATAGAAGATATATGTATGTATGAAATATGTATATGCATTTATGGATTTTATTATTTTTTTTGCTGGCTTGTGTTACTCCCTTCGTTTTTGCCTGACTAATAATACAATACTGTGTTAGTTTAAAGCTAACTTAGGAAACTATGTAGCATAAGGGACTCATAACTTTGTGTTCGTCTGGGAACTTGCCTCTACACTCAAAGTGTTCCCACAATAAGGTGGACTGTGTGTTTGCTGGTGAGACATCATATGGCAGCTTCGATGTGTCTATCACTCGTCATACCAGCTTTCTAATTTTTTCCTTACAATTCACTATATCTCTTGGGAAAGTTTACCTTAGAAAACTGTTGTGGGAGTAGAATAAAACGTTTTGGTCTGGTAAATGGGAATGTGAAGTTCTGACCACTTTCCTCACCCTAAATACCACAGAAGCTCAGCACAGCCCTCCACAGTCAACCATCCTCATCAACCAGACAGGCACTGCTCTACTTTTACACTTGTTTAATCCAGGATGTGTTTGCATTTCTCATTAATTTGTCAGCTTTCATTTGGGAAGCATTCTTTCACAAATATTTACAGAGGCTGTGCCAAATAGGATCATTCAGGCAGCTGTTGGCAGCAGTGTCACAGGGACAGGAATACATCCTTGGAAAAAATCTCATGCACATTTGTATGTGCACAAACTTACACACTCTTCCTCAAACACCACTTCTTTGCTCTGCTCCTCAGAAACCCTGCACATACAGGGACACACATGGACTCAGTGCATGCGCAGTGCTAGAATGTCACTGAAGCTAAAGTTTAACTTCCTCATATGAATAAAACTAATGGTGCTATTTAAATACAATAAAAACATGCAGAGCTGCACTGCCAAGTTGTGCAAGGTCACATTGCAATGTGTCGGCTGTAAAGATTTCTAAGGAGCCTGTTTTCTTGAGTAATAGCAGTTGGAGAAATGCACTTATCTGAAAAATGAGACTGTTATAGGTTTCTGTAAATCAAACCCTAGCCAAAGAGCAGTTCCTTAATATCCATTTTCCACTCCAGCACTTTGACTATGGCACACACACTGGGCCAAGTCCTGCCCAGCTCACGTAAGCAGCCCACTCAAATCAATGCTGGCATGACTGGTGCTGTGTGAATGTAGAAGGTAGGCTGAGTGACTCCATGTGAGTAGGAATAGGAGTGTTTGCTGCTTTCTGCACATGAATACTGGAAGTGGTACCAGTCCCAAATTTCTCTTCTAGATGGGCTCAAGCCGTATATGGTTCCAGTTAAACCAAGCTCATGGGAAGAGATGTAAATTTGATGTCCTGAAGCATAAAAAGCAGTGGATGTACAGCTGCCACCTTATGGGCTTTTATCACCTCTCCTGCACTCTCAGGCGATGCACACCATTAGTGGGAGTCCTTGGGGCTCCCAATGGCTGATCACTGAAAACCCTCCAAGGTGGTTTTGAGAAGGCTGTGAGTATTTTTCCCTTTAAATTTCCACTTCTGGTTGTCAGTACCAGGGAAATGAGGCTCCCATCCAGCACAGCTTCTTGCCACAGGTGTGCACGAGACCGGCTCAGCCTCCTCCTGTTGGAGGCAATATTTGGGCATGTTAAAAACAACCACTCTGGAGAATCCCCTCTCGTGCAGAGCTACCCCAAGCGGTATGTGTCAGCTGGGAGGTGGTGAGGCAGAGTCTGGTCTGAGCCCCACAGCCAGGAGGCTGCCTGAGGAGTGGGAGGCAGCTCCTGGCATCATGCTGCTCCCCAGCACGGACCCAGTTCCACGCCACAGCATTTGGAGCTGCCTTCCCTGGCGGCCCCGCCAGCCAAGAATACGGGCATCTGTAGTGCTTTCCACAGATTCTATTAAATTATATTATTCACAGGAAGCCTTAGAAAAATCCAACACTACATTCACTTCTGAGGTATAATAGATGTAAAGTCTTTTTTTTAAATCATTTTAATGCGATCATTTGTTGGGCCTTAGGGTAAAATTACATTTCACAGCTCCCTTGTTCCCATGCTATGTTAAAAAAGAGATTGATATCTGAAATTTCAACTGTATTTGTCTTACGAATTTGTCCGACTCCCTGGAGAATAATTGTCTCATATCATTTGAAGGCTGGTAATTCCTTTGGAATGACCTCTGTGTTATAATTACAGCAAGAGTACTAGCATGTAGCTAGACAAAGTGAAAGTTAATGTTCTTGGTTTCTAGCTTTGTTATTTTTATTAAACTGTTCCCCTTTAAAAGAAATACCTGGAGATATGGACTCTTACTCGAAAGGGCTTTTTACAGATAACACAAAATGTCGTTTTTCCTGCAAAACACTTACATGCATTAACAATTATCTGAAGGTTGCAATGTATTCTTAAAGTCATGTACATTTCTGGAATATATTACAAGAATTGGAGACTTCAACATGTCATCTGCCTCAGGATTATTTATTTTATCCCACTTCAAATGTTTTGAAATTTTTTGAATATATATTCAGCCATGGCTCATGTCGTTTTTCTATCATGATACAGGATTGAACTGAGAATAACCTAAATATACCTTCTCCTTAGGAAAGAAAATCCTGCAGAGCTGGAAAGAGAAATCTAGAGAAAACTGGTGAGCAGATCAAAAGGCACAGAGAATTAGATATGCACTTGCAGAAGTAATGAAGAGGAGGATGCAGTTTGGCGTACGGCTTTGTCATGTTTGCGTTGGTCTCTGTGGACCATCAGCCCCGAGTCCGAGCCGTGCCGGGCTGTGGGAGGGGGTGCAGAGGGAAAACCCTCCCTGCAGGCCTGGGGGCACTCTCACAGGCACAGGATGTAGAATTACTGTTACCATTACAACGATTTACATGCTCGAATCCTGTCTGCCTCGGCAAAGTGATAAATACCTCAAAATATTATATATTATGAAGCCTATTCTATTCTTGATTTATAAGGTCAATTGCCTATACTAACCTCTCTTAATGTTGGAGGGAATTTATTTTATAAATTTTCGGCGCACCCAGAAAGGACAGGGGAGTTAATCTGTCGTGATTCTTCTCTCTAGGAACCAGAGCAGTATCTTACTTCCCCCAGCCATAGTTCTTACACACATTTTTGGGTGATATTCGAAGGTAAAAATGTGGTTTGGTGAGTGGGATGGGGCTGCATGCTTCATTTAAAAAGAAAACATAGACTCTGCTTAATACATTTACTGCATTATAGTTCTAAAATGGGACCATTTATCATTTGTTATACTAATAGCTGAGATATTGTAAGAATTTTTTTAGCCTCTGCCCACTGTGAAACTACAATATCTTATAGTGGATATTCATTATTTATTAGTGGATAGGTTTTCGTACATGTTTTGGCCTGAGACCAGCCCAGTTATAAATCTGAGATGTTAGAGTAACCCATCTTCATTATTAAGAGATATGTATCCATAACCGTTTAATGATGACTAAAAAAAAAATGTGACACTCCATCTTTTGTACTCTCTTGAGCAATGTCCTTGTTCAATGTCTTTGAACAACGTCTTCCTTTGTCTAGTGAGCAAAAAACCAAAACTGAGACTTCTGAAACCGGCTGATGTATCTTTAGGGATAGTCCATATGACCTTTCGCTTGTAGGCAACAAGAAAGTTTTGATCCATATTTTAGTGACTGAGTTCATCTCTAATTTTTCTTCTTATTTTCTGATAATTCTAGAGGGCTATGCCTAGTTTCCAAACTAGTAACAGCAATATATAATTTCCCATTTTTTGGCTGATTTTAAACATATATGTTTTTTGTTAAGTTAGAACAGGAGGGGCTCAAATTCATGTCATAAATGGCCTAGAACTCTCACAAATGTATGGTCACAAAGTCACTAAAAATAAAGCTTCCCAAAGTTCTTTTAGTTAAATGACTTGATATATTTGTAAAGCAGTCTTGCATGGAGGCAGGATGGTGACAGAATTAAAGGAATATGAGAAACTTTGTTGAAGCTTAATGAGAATTAATGTTTTTGCCATTGAATTTGATGGATATGTTGGAAAAATAGTTAAAGTGCTTGCTGTGTTAATGTCAGCTGACATAACAATTGTTTCCAGAGAACCAGACTTCTGAATCCTCATATAAAGCACTGGGGAACTTGAACAACACAAAAGAATGTAAGGTTTGGAGAGAATGGGGGCAGGGGAAGGAAAGAAAAACATTATATAAGTTTAGCCACTTCCAGCTCATTTTTCTCCATTGAAATAATGAACATAAGGGTGTCTCAGCAGCAGTCCAAGACGGGTTTAGAGAGAGCTTCAAGGCTGCTATCTTGAGCATGAGAACCATCCCATGCACTTTCCAAGCTGCACCAAAGAGTCTTTAATTCATGTCTGTAGTCCTCCATTGAAATGAAAACTGGTTTATAAGATGAAGGGTAATAAAGACCTTGGGGAAAAACCTAGTCTCTCGACTAGCTGAAGACTGCTCTCCTCACCAAACTCAGAGGAGTCAAAAGCAGTGCACAGAGCCTAGCGCTGTGCGTGCACAGCAGGGAGACAGAAAGACAGCCCTGACCTTTCTCCACAGCACAAGCCCACCACTGCCCTGCTCCGTGGAGATGGAGAAAGCAGGAAGTATCCTCAGAGGCTGCAGCCTTGGACCTGAACGCTCCATTGCTCTAAAGTGTTCATCTGTGCTGTGCTTCAGCACCCAGGCATCAGCCATGCCCCAGGGGTCCCTGATGGCTCCCAGAAATCTCACACCCTTTGTAAACTCTTTCCTGCAAGGAAATTGATCTTCTTTCTTTTCTTTTTTTCCTTCCTAAGTGCATCATATAATTCAAGATGCTACAGAACAACTTTATTTGGTCTGGATCAATTGGTGTTTGAGCTGGCAGCAGCCCACAAAGGTCCTCTGCCATAGTTATCATGTTGCACACACTCATTAACCTCCCTGTATAAAATAATGAGTGGAATATGCATAACATTACCAGTTTTTCATAAGTTCAAAACCCAGAAGAACCTACAAATCACTACAGGAAAAGTTTACAGCACTGGGGTAAATTGGAGGACACATCTATTACTGTGCCAGTACCAAAATAAAAGCCTTTTCATTGTGAAGAAAGATGTGTTCATTCTCACACCACACATGCACAAAAAAACATCCTGATGGTTTCCCATAGACTGGAGACTTAGCAGTGGAAAATGACAAAAGATATACTATCTCTATCTTCTCTCCCCCTCACATTTTCTGAAGCCATGTAGAAGCCTCCATGCCATTTACTTGGAACTGTTCATGTATCAGGGCAGTGAGGGGACCTAAACAACCTATCTTGTGCAAAAAGGAGCTTTGTAGCTCTTGCCTCAACTCCAGTATTCAGCTCTTGTGATCCAACTGAGCTGAGAAAGGGGTTTTGATGCAATGACCCTTGGTTTCCACCCACTATTTGGGCTGTGATAGTCAAGATTGTTCTTCCAGTCTATTTCAGTGACTGCCAGAGGCATCTGTGAATCATTGTGAAGTATAAAATGTCATTACTGCACATTTTTTTAAAAGTCTGACCCAGTGAGGGCAAGTTTTTCATTATACACTTCAAGTTTAGGTTTTAAAGCTTTCCTGGTCCCCATACAGGGCAACCCTGTAGGCTGCTAGACTCCCAGTGTACATGTTGCTTGCATATAAGGTACTTTCATCAGTTTTAAAGTAGACAGCTTCATTCTTGAAAATGTTTAACTAGTCACAGATTGTATTTCACAAGATAACAGCTCTGATTAGTCCCAACTGCATATATGTTGCTTTGGTCACGTAGAGTCTTAGCTGTTTCTAGAAGAGCAGGAGGGATGACCCTGGTAACTACAGGCCTGGCAGCCTCACTTAAGTTATTGGTAAAATTATGGAGAAGATTATTCTCGTAGTTACTGAAAAATGCCTGAAGGAGGTGATTGTCCTGCTCTGCTCTACATTGGGACGGCCTCAGCTTCAGTATTGTGTGCAGTTTTGGGCACCACAATACAAAAAAGACTTTGAGCTGTGATAGAGTGTCCAGAAGAAGCCACAAGGATGGGGAACGGCCTTGAGGAGAAGCTGTGTGAGGAGAGGCTGAGGTCACTTGGTCTGTTCAGCCTGGACAAGAGGGGACTGAGGGGAGACCTCACTGCAGTTGCAACTTCCTTGTGAGGGGAACAGGAGGGGCAGCACTGATCTCTTCCCTGTGGTGACAGTGACAGGAACCAAGGGAATGGCCTGAAGTAGTGTCAGGGGAGGTTTAGGCTGGATATCAGGAAAAGGTTCTTCACCCAGAGGGTGGCTGGGCACTGGAGCAGTTCCCCAGGGCAGTGGTCACAGCACCAGCCTGACAGAGCTCAAGAAGTGTTTAGACACTGCTCTCAGGTGCATGGTGTGACTCTTGGGGTGTCCTGTGCAGGGTCAGGAGCTGAACTTCACTGATCCTTACGGGTCCCTTTCAACTCAGCATATTCTATGATTGTATGATTTTTAAGTACCATTGCAAACTCCATCTTAGAAAGGTTCACCAGCCCTGGCTCCAACTTTTCCATCTTTCCACACATAGAAAACATGAGAAAAACATTAATCTCTTTCCTTGCATGGGAAACAGATTGCTGGCAGACTAAACCCTACAGCAGCCTTGCAGCAATTCCACTTACCAAGAGGAACACCATTTCTGTTTGGCAAAGGCCCTGCTGAACCTCATGCTGCCCATGTCTTTTCCTATGCCATGTGTTCAGTTCAGGCTGAATGAGCAAGGCACAGCTGTGCTCATACCCCAATCCCTCTTTCAGAGAGGTGGTGGTGGCTGGGACATTGTTAGACTTAGAGGCTGTGAGTTCCCCAGGCTGCCATTGGAAACTCTCTGAAGGGAAAAGTTTAGGAACAATTTAGAAATTATAGACCAGATCATAGAGCTATCATAAAGCTTTCATCAGTCAATAAAACAGGCTTTCCTTTTCATATAAAAAGGTCTCAAACTTTTTTGTCTTATAAAAAGAATATTGATGCTGGAACCCTGAAAACTTCATCTGAACTTTTATTTTCCCTGCTTCTCTTTTCATTTCCTGTTTTCGTTTTCTTTCTATGGGGTGAGTGCTTTCATGAGAGCTTTAAGGCTTTTTGATCCACTTATGGGTGAGGTGCCTCAAATAACACCTCCATGTTGCCTATCTCTGATTTCTACCAGCAGGTTACCAGGCAGCCACGACCTCTTAGAAGCAGTGAGAGGGATGTCATCTTTGGTCCTCTGCGTTTTCCAAAGGTGAGGAAGAACACAAGATTAGGTGGGGAAAAATATTGCACTTCCAACTCTTCTACCATTTTTAAGGCTTCTTGAAAGAGCATTGTGAGAATTGCACACACTGAATGACTTTCTTGCTGTCTTTGCAAGAAAAACATTCTTTCTGTGAGACCCTTGCACCATTATCATCACAAGGTACTCCAGACAACACACAGAGCAGGTGCCATATTTTTCCATTTCTGTTAGTTTCTCCATCACAAGTGGAAAACTGAAGCCATTTGCCACTCCTGTCTGAGCCCCACCTTGCCTCATGCTGCAGCCTGCAGAACTGCTGCTGTTCTCACTGCTGAGGCTGAAGTGCCTGCACTGGCCACGGGGTGCATGCATTGTGACTATCTTATTGCATGAAGGCAGTATTCAGGAAATATTTAGCTATGTTTTCCCAATGTTTGTATGCTGGTTAAGCCTTTTTTTTTTAATTTAAATCTTTCCTGTTTGTAGAAAGGCAGTGTTTATGCCTGCCTGTGTGATACCCAGTGGTTGAGTGTCTGCTATTAATTGTTGACATTCAAATATTAATACAGGAAATAATGATAGGAATGAATTACAGCTATTTCCCCCAGGGTGGCGCTGCATAGGTAAGGCAGAGAGCCTTTCATATGATTTGATTACTGTAATATATTCATTTAGCATTTGTTGACACATGGGTATTTCAGCACAAATCCTACTATGAGTTTTGATTGCATAAATATTTTGAGTCTATCTGTCAAGAAGATATCTGAAGAAATTAGAAACCCAGAAAAAAGGGAAAAGAGAAAAATTAATCACATAACTTATTCACAGTGAATAATTTGGTCCACTCCATCTCTATCTCTACACAGGCAATACTGTTGACAGCTCTGGGTTGGTGACAGTCAGGAAATCAGTTCTCTACACCATTGTCCTCTTCCCATGACTCAAAGTTTTACAATTTAATAGTAAGGGATTTTAAATTATTGCTGGACAGTTGATTGAAAGTTGCTGTACCTGTTTTCAAAATGTTGTAAGTAAAAATTGATGTGATTTTGAAAACAGAAAACTATTGTATGAAACCCTTTAGCATCAAGAGAGCTTCCTGGACTATGGCCATAAGCTGCATTTGCTCAAGTCAATTTTGCATTAATCAGTGTGCCTTGAAGATTACGTCCTATGTTTTTTTATTTAGTGGGTCATATATTTTAAGAAGTGCCTTTAAGTGTTTTGATGAAACACATTAAAAATCCACTGTAATGCCTAGGTGGCTGACAGTGTTAATATATAGCAGGTACCTTTGCGTTTGCAGTTTAAATAATCTAGAGGAGATGCTTCATTATTTATTTTTAAATTTTATCACCAGAGATCTGTAATATCTGAAAATCAAATTTATGGGTCTTGTCTCCAATATCTTAAAAAATACTAATGAATATTTTCCAGTCACTCAACCACAAAATCAGACTTTTAAACGAAGTTTTCCAACTAGAAATTACATAAAAGATCTGATGCTCTTTTACACCACTAGGAGAGCATGAAAATTAACCCTGGCTACTTCTTTGCTGCCTATAGAATCCACAGAAAGAGTAGTGTAGTATTTAGTAAAATGACAAAAGTCAGGCCATGGTGTATTCTGATTGTCAGATGCTTTTTCTATGGCTTGTCTAAACATTTCGGTCACAAAATGGACTTTTCACAACAACAAGAATCATCTGAATTTTTTAGTTTTTTTAAGAAATCTGTCTGTTGTGGAGGTCCTGCCAGCAGCAGAAGGATTTTGTAGTCTCACCTCCACTCCTGGATGCAAATGTGAATACATGAATAAAGGCTTTATGGTTCAACCCTCCATTCTAAGTCAAGATAAGCATGTCCTCTTCAACAGAGAAATGGCAATTAGACGAATGACAATTATGAAAGACTAAGCAGTGGGCACATGCTACTTTAGCCAGTAAGAAGCTCTTTGAAACCTCGCATTGGCATGAGCTGGTGGTGCTTCAACACAGCTCTCCTGTGCCCTTGCTCTGGAAGGAACAGCTCCCTCCCCTACCTTGCCCAGGAAGAAAGTAAATTTTCTGCTTCAGACTGCAAGCTGCAGAGGCACAAAGAGACGTCCCAAGAGAGCCTTGGAATCTCTAGGGGCATGACAGAACTGTGTGAACGTGGAAGAGAAGCAAAAGAAAAGCAGCAGCAGCCGTGTTGA
>VYZT01011022.1:0-25501 GCA_013400735.1 Pomatostomus ruficeps
CTGACCCAGTGCTACAGGGTTATGTTTTTAAGCAAGCAATGCACAGAAACACCCCATTTGTAGCTAGGGCTGTGTGTGAGGACTCGAAACCCAGACACCTGTTAGGCATCCTGATAACACATCTTGCACACAACCCTTTGCAAATATCCCTTGCTATCTCTGGGCAAATTGATAAGCGTTTGGTGGCAACCAGCATTCTGAAAATAAACAAGGAAGGGGCATAAAAAGAAGAATAATGGTGCCAGATTGTATCTTCTTCTGTTTTTTTCCTTTCCTTTTTAAATTGGCCATAAGCCAGTGTAGAAAGTGAGTTGAAAAATGTAGTTTCCTAGAGTACCCATCAGTCTTTTACAGACCTCACCAAGCATAATGTGCTGGGGTAACAATTTAAAATAAAGAATGGAATTAAAAGTGATAGGAATCTCTAATGTTGTTTCCTACTCTAATGATAAAAAGGAAAAAAAAAAAATCAACTAGCAGAGCCCAGTGGAAGATAGATTTCTGGGCCAGAAATGTGATCAGTGAGACAGAAGGAAAGACTCTCAAGCAGTAATCACTGTGCTCTTTCCCACTGAGTCACTCATCTTTAGGCAAATCAATGTGTCCTTGCTTATCCATCTGTATAAACATCAGCCCTCTGTACCCTTAGAGAACTTGTTCTTTTTCTGGTTTGGGATCCTTGGATACATACTTTTAGTTCAGGGTAGATCTGTTATTTCTCTGCAATGTTTTCTGTGCTCTGTGTAACTCCAATTTCCTACTTCCATGAAAAAAAATTAGTTTTTCCTTTCCATCAGAGTTGGGTGGTTCACTGGGTTACGAATAAAGACGTGTACTCCATATCACTCGAAGTGCTCCTGATCTCTGTGGTGTTGAGCAGCTCCTGTCACTTTTCTGTATGTGACTCACCTCTGTCTTCTCTTTCTCTGTCTCTGTCATTTGGTTGACTGTAATCTCCAATATGTCCAGTTTCTTATTATACAAAGTGCCTGTCAATACTATGTTCACTCAAAGCCATAGGTTTTAATATAATGCAAATGATAAACAATAATTTATTTTTAACTTTAAAGCTGTGCATGTGTGGATGAAAATTCTGACACTTTGCCCTAAATTCTGCTGTAGTAAACCTTTTCTCTCTTGTTCTCATTCAAATACGATACAATTTTAAAACTAAATTTCACTTATTTATTGCAGTTATCTAAGCAATTATGAATCTACTTAGTAAATTTACAACAAAGCAGAAAGCAAGTGCTGGCAGGTACCCTGTTGCCTGTAACAGAGATAGTATTTTTTAGCAGAGAAGGGAATTAACCTTGAGGACAACATACTAAGTGGAGTGGTAAATTCATCATCCCTTGGAGTTGAGATTGGCTGTCTTTCCAAATGGTGCAATCTAGTTCAGCCATCAGTTGTTGGCCTGAATAATTCTCTCTACTGCTTGAGTTACTGGTAAAGATGGTGCAGCATCTGTTAGGAGGAGAACACACTGATGATATTAGAGGCTCCTTCTGTCTTTTAAATATATATTCCAGTCAGAGTCCTTTAAATATCCCCTGGTAAAAAATATGTTTCCTGTCGCTTTTTTAGCATGTGAACTGAATGAACTGGGGACATCATCCTCACGCAGTTGCTTGCAAACTGCCGCAAAACCAGAACTCTGGCTGATGTGGCTCAGAGGTGAGCATGTGTGAGGAGTTATTGAGGGATAGGGAGGAAGGAAGCTGAGGGTCATCTTCAGGATGCTTTGATCTGCTGAACATTCACAAAAGCAATTGCTGTGTTATGGCCATACCAAACAACTCTGCTTGGCAATAGCATGTGGTTCATCAGCAAAAGCAGCTGCAGGCATCACTGGTGTTTGGATGGGCTGTGAAGCAGGTATCTGACAGCTTTGTCACTCTGATGTGTTTCCATCAGCATTCAATAAACACCAATTAATGGGTAACCTTATTGATGGCTTCCGCATGCGTGATTAATGCATTGCCTGCAACTTCAAATGTTCAAAGTCTTTGCAGCATCCTGTGAACTTCATTGCTTCAAGGATATCTAAGCTTCTTACCAGTGGAACTTACAAATAGATCAGGGGCCAGGAAAGCAAATGAGGATCAGTCCTGTAGCCCATTTCTGTATCCTCAGTCATGAGCCTTATGTTTTATTTTAGGAAGGAAATCCCATGCATGATTTCAGGTTCTTCTTTGTACAAAACATACTGTTCTGTTAAGTGCAGTGTTGGAAGAGAAAAGCCTGGTCCATAGTCTGATTCAGGGAATAGCAGCATACCTGCCAGCCTTTGGCTGCCCTGAAGAAGAAACCATGTGTGCAGCAATTTCTTGAAAGGTAATGTACTTTGTTTGATACCCAAGTAAGCTGCACTGGATTCATGTTGAGAACATGTGTCCATCCAAGTCCCTGCTCATTCCATTTCATTCCTGTTTAGAGATGTCTCTTTTGTCACTGTGGAAACTTCTTTCCCACTGTGATAATTTTTTATCCAACAGATAGAGTCAGGGGAAAAAGAGTGTGAAAGTCCATAAAGAACTATTGTATATGCCTATATAAACACGTTCAGTCTGAAGTCCTTTCTTGATGCACTAACCCCACTTTTTCTGCAGACGGCATTGAAAGCAAAAGAAATGCAAGAGAGATTTAAATTGGAGACGTACATCATCGAATTGCAGTGATCCACATGATGCCTTCCCTACTGGTCTTTGCTTTCCTGAGATTTTAGATCAGTTCAAAATATGGTCTTTCACAGTTTAATAATATTTGAAAAATGGTCTTATGAACAATGAAAATGATGACTGAAACCTTGTAGAAGACTATAATTTCTTCAAACACACACACATTTGTAGTAGTAGTAAAAGTAATAGTAGTAAAGTACAATTTATCAACAATAAACTTCTGCATAAATGAATGAGAAAAAGAAGATGGTCTTGCTGGCATGTGTTTCAAATTGTGTTGTTGCATCTTCAGAAAAAAATTGTCTTTGTCCACTTGGACTCTGTTAGGTTTATAGTTCAAGCTAAACTGTGCTTTTGGAATGTTGCATTCTCTCTTGAATTTGAAATTTGAGGGGAAAAAAAGATCTCTCAAAATCTTTATATGGATCACCAGTGCAAAATCTGTGCCTTAGGTGCACTGATGTTTTGAGGATTTTTGTATGTGAATAAATTCGGTGTGAAGGGGTGAGGGAGAAACACCATGAGTAGTATTAGTTTTAATCATCTCATCGAAACACCAGGAAGTGTAAGAGTCAAGAAGTCAGCGTGTGTGAAGAAAGTATCAGGGGCACTGAGTAGTAGAAACCTTCTCACAGAATTAGAGGTGAATTTGACTCAAACCCAGTGCTCTGAAAGCTGTTCTGAGCTCGTTTTCCAGTTGCATCTGGTTTTTTTAGGTCAATAATGTAGTGTAGATTGATTTGCTTTGGTCTGATCTGTGTCCAGGGAGATTGAGTGGAGATTGTATGAAAACTAGAGGTGAGAGAAAGAGCCTTTTCTTTTTTGAATGTTAGAATACCAAAGTTGGTAAACCCAGTCAACAAATAAACTTAGACTCCATGCTGTATTCCATTATAACTTGTTTAGGGGAAATCTCTTAAGTAAAAGAAAAATAATAGGTACTACTAGCTTTCTCAAAGTATTTCCCTAATGTCTCTTCCAACATGCAATTTAAATCATCCTTTATTTAACCAGGTTTTGAATTTCTATGTGCCTGGGTTTTTTTGCATGAGATTAAATCAATATATAAAATTTAATATCCTCATCAGCATAGGAAGCACATGGAACTGCCTCATGATTCAAGATCTGTATGTGGAGGAGCATCAGAATCAAATATTTAATCCAATTAGTTTAAATGCTGAGTGATGAGACATCCTGGACACTGAGGGGTTCAGTTCTATTTGCAGCAATCTTTACAGGCACTAAAGTGAAGATGGGAGCACAAGAGATTCCTCACATGAAATCTTTGGCTAGGAAAAGTAATCTGTTAAAAATAGAAGGGGTGATGGTAGGTCTTGACTGGCATAATGACCCTTCAGATGGTGCTATATCAGAATGGGTGGGCCAAATAATCCCAGTTATTCTTAATGGAACATTTTGGAAAACATCATGTTTTCTCCCTATATTTTATAGAATTTAGTTGGGTTTTTTATAGTGTTAAATGCAAAAGAAAAAATTAGTCAAGTCTGAAGTTAGTGCTGGAAAGATCAGGAAATTGAAGGGAAAAAGCATAATACTGTGACAGCTGTATCCTGCTGTTACTTACATATAACAGAGAATTTTCAGGTGAAGCTTACACTGTCCTTATGAAATACATGAGCAGCTCTTATGCTTCTCATACAGGTAGGGAAACAAAGAGGAGGGAGCGGGAGTATCATGTCATGTCTGGTGTAGATAAGGGAAGAAGTTCAGTTTTCAGATGTTGCTTTCCCTGCTCCAGAAGGCAGTGGGGGTCGTGTTGTGAGAGGGCTGGGGAATTGTCTCGCCATTCAGGGGGTTTGTTTGAATCCCTGCTCAGCCTCAGAAGGTACTTGTGTCCTCAGAACAGCCTTTTCTTTTCCTTTGCATTTCTGTTTTCTCATATAAATGAGGTGGGTGGTAGGCTTCTACTTCACAGAATATTAGGATCTAAAAAAGCAAAACAAAGCAAACCCAGACTGTTAATGGTTGTTGCACAATCTGCGTATTACACAGAAAAATAAATGTACAAGAGAAGAAGCAGGAAGAGAATTATTCCCTCATGAACAAGGGTCAGATGTGAAAGATCAATACAAGATTTGTACTTCATAACAGTTTTGTCTCTGTGAAAACAGAAATGTCAGCTTGGCCCTCAGATGAAAACATATGATAAAATTGTAATAGGTTCCTTTTCTATCTGTACTTGAAAAAGAAGTGTAGCAAAGCACATTATCTAACTTCAGTCTAATAATGCAAATTGTCATCAGACAGCACTACTTGCCAGAGAAAGCAAAATGTCATCTTTGAAGGGACTGCATGCACAAGGCTATTACAAGAAGTCCCAGGAGAGAGAGGGATTTTGTAACAAGAACAAAATACCATGCTGGGTTTAAAAAATATCCGTACAAGCACTACAATTGCTAAAAGGGAAAAAATAATCCCAGCTGTATCATAACCAATACTTGACAAAAACGTAGTCTTCTTTGTTTTTGGTCCAACTGAATAAACTCAGTTTAAAAATTAATGGTACTTGGAATAAAATATCTGAAAAAATCCTTACTGTAAAGATTTTTTTTGGGAGGGATGGGGGGTGGTTGTACATGAGGTGGGGAATTCCCCCTTTGCTGAAGATACATTAGTGCTGCTCCTGCTGCTGTGAGTCAGTAAAGGCCAAGGCTGGTGCTGAGATAATGGCGGAGGATGAAAAACCTTCTAAAGCCTGGTTATTAAAGTGTCTTATCAAAGACAATGAGAGCTTTGGATATGGGTTCCCAGGGAGCTGGTATTTCCCTTTGAGAGCTGTTGCCTTTTCTCACACACTATCCCCAGCTCACTGGGCACTGGCTTCTAATTTAAGAGTCCAGCCCCAAGAGTAGGATTGCTGTATCCATTTCCTACCTCTGAAACAGACTTAGAAACTCCTGCGTTTCTCCACTTTTTACCTGAATCACGCCTTCCTCAGATGAGGAGGAAGCACAGCTGTCTGGGTGCTGTGCAGCTGATGGGGAGTTCACAGATGCTCCAGGTGAGGGCCCCTCTGGAGGAAGAGTTGTGCTGGAAGAGCCAGAGGGAAGCTGAGGCACTGGGGCTGTCAAGCACCTGGCACTGCAGAGGGACTGCAGGCGTGCAGGAGGGTGCCACAGGAGCACAGAAAAAGCTTCTGCAGGCTGTAATTAATTCATTCTTGATACCAGCAAATTCAGAGGGGGAATAACCTGCTGAAAGCTCAGGGAAACCAGAGAGGGGTAAGGGCGAGAGGTACAAAAGTGGGAAAACAAGATACGGTGACTTCAGCCACCAGAACATCAATGTCCCTGGAAAGCTTGCATCCAGTTTATCCCTGGTCTGGAAACACAGAGGTATTTGCTGAGTTTGGATTGCTCCTTGTTCATATAATTAAAGGATTATATGAGCTTTATTGAAACTTAAATTACTGTATGTTAAAGACAGTACTTGGCACAGAAGAAACTACTTTGCCATGAAAAGAAAAACATTGACATCAGAGAAATTATAGATAATAGCAATAGCTTATTGTTGTCATGTTTTTATTTCCTGCTGCAATTATTAAAAAAGGTCTAGAAATGGATTTTGAATGTGAAGGAGGGAAAATACTTCCTGGAATGGTAGACTTCTTGAATAGGTGACCTCAAATCACTTTAAAAAGTGATTGTTAAATGTCATAAAGGTTTTCTTTAATTTCCAAAAAAGGAAAGTTTTCCTTTGTTATAGTTAGGGTTTTCTAAAGTTTAAAATAAAAATGTATCTATAATCTTCTACTTAAGGAGAAATACGACTCACTGAAGTTTTAAAATTGGATGCATTTCTAGCCACAGAACTAAAGTGTTTTACCCTCTTCTTACTCTTATCTTCTGTCCTCTCCACCTTCTTCCCTCTCTCTTCTTTGACAGTGTTCAAGAGAAAGGGAGATGAAAGAGGTGAATTTTTAGCTTTCATATTTTAAAGTAAATTTTAACACATGCCGGTCTACTGTTTACTAAAAAGATCTTGTAATTACTTTCTCCATGTTCTTCCAAGATTTTACCATAGGAAAGGTGAGGGATATTGGGGTTTGCATTAGGAATGGATATCCAAATAAGTAGACCTCAAGGTTTTTTACATCCCAGTCTCATAATTCTTCAAATACATTCAAATCATCTTTCTGATGGACCCAAAGCTTTTAAATCTTCATTTTTTCTTCTCAGTTATTCTCACAGGCATCCATCTCTCTCTTTCCTACCAATCCACTGCCATGTTCCAAAACAATTAGCCATAGTTTGCACATAAAGATTCAGATCGTTTGTGTTTTATGCAAAACTTCTTAAGAGGTGTCGTGAAAAGGGAGATCATAGTTCAAAAGAGGATGTCCAACATCTGCCTTGCCAGAAAAGGGGGCTGACCAAGTCTACCAGGCAAAGGAAGGAGGGGAAATTGGATGAATCTGCAAGAAAAGTGTAGGGCTGACTGCCTCTCAATCCTTGCATATGATAAATTTGAAGCTAAATAAAGCGAAAGAAAGAACCCAAGTGATCCTTCCCTCCACTGGCCTTCTGAGAATTACCTGATGGCAGCACTTAGGGAGAGCAGCTGTTTTCAAGTGCTCTGTAACAGTAACATTCGTATATCATTCCACAAAGACATGTCAGAGGATTTATAATACCTGTAACATGCCTTTTTGCTGACCTTTCTCAGCCTGGGTTGGTATTTATCGTGGAAAGATTTTCTGAAAAGATTGATGTATTTGGATATTGTTTGCATAACCAGACGAGGAGAAGGTGTCATGTTGTTTGCAGGGGAAGGACAAGAGCAGAGGGAGAATCGCAGGTTTCCTTGGAACAAGTAACTTGTGCAATTTAAACTCATCCAGACCTGCAAGGGAAGTGTAGACATGTTAGAACATGTTTTGGTGCCAGATTGAAAAAACTTCCTTAGGATGGCACCGCTGATGCAAAGAGAATGTCCTTCTGATGTAATTTTGAGGAAGGCAAGTGGATGATGAATTTTCATTCAGGGCAGGTTGGTGGGTGTACTCATAAAGTGCTCCCTGAGGTAATACCAGTTGTGTCCCATATCACACATCTCAGTATTGTCTATGCCAATAAAAGGCACCACAGATGTGTTTCAGCTGCCCCAGGTGTGTCCCTTTGAGACTGGGATAAATAAAAGTCCAAGCCACTATCTCAGAAGTGATAGAGGGTGTTTCAAGGTTAATTTCTCTGTTATCTTTGTGTTTTGCTGTGATTCATGACTGTTTGTTTTTGTCCGCAGTTATTCAGCTCAGTGGAGTTTGGCAGAAGATGGCTGCTTCTTCATGAGGGAGTTACACCAAACAGGTTCTATTGGTAAGAGCAAAACCCTCTCCCTGATCCCCTTGACACAACTTCCCCACACATACAGAGGTGTTGGAAGAAGGTCTTGAAGGCAGAGTGCCTGAATGCAGTCTGCACTGGTGATTTGTTGAGATTAATTTAGAGCTGGTATGAAAGGGGCATTATGTGTTTATAAGATGTTTGAAAATTGTGTCTTTGATCTAAGAGTGAACTGAAATATACTGAATAATAGTAATAATAGGGAAGAAACCATCAATTTAGGATGGGAGAGTGAAGAGTTCAGTCTGGTCTTGCTACAATTAAGGGACAAAGCCTGAAGTCTTGGAGGACACCAGCATTTCCACCACAGGTAGACATCCTCTAGCAGCTGGTGATGTACTTTTAATTAAGGTTAGACCTACTTAGTCCTGGAAAGTGAGCGTGCTGCCACTAGACAGCAATCAGTGTAACTTCGACTTACATGGAAAAGAAAGCTGAGGGATGAAGGAGACGCTGAACTTTTTCTTCCTGCAAACATGGTTGTATAGTCCAAATCAAAGATAAGGTTCTTGTGTTTTGGTGTAAATCTGTGGGACTTCTCATCAACTCCTTAAGGAGGCAGTACTCTGCCTGTGAGCAGAAGTGGGCTTATGTCCTGTGAATGCGCCTTTAGAAGAGAAGATTTTGATAAAATAGTCATCTTGAAATCGGGAGGAGCTGAACCCAGTGATTAAAATGAGACCCCCGTGGCAGTTTCTAAACTATAAATTTATGTCAAACCCACAGGTTTTGAACATAGCAAGATTCATGAGTGGTTCAGTCAAATATTTTCTTTTAATTTATAAAAGAAGGAAGAGCTCTAGGTCAAATTTACTTACAAAGTTGAATTCATATTTGGTCTGTAAAGGATATACCACAGATTTTGTTTGCTGCTTCTGCTTTTTAATCCTTTCTCAGAACCTGTGTTAGCTGAAGCTAATACAAGCTAAATTCCATTTTTAACTTAAACTCATTTCTGTGGGAGTGTCTGTATAGACAGTCACATGTTTATTTATATTACTATTTCTTTCCTGCAGGACTCCTAACAGGGTCTCAAAATGTCAGATGCAAACACAGAGCTCTACACATCTCTTTTTTTTTTTTTTCCCTGGGCTAATAAAAGCAGAAAGTCATAGAAATCTGGGTACCTTCTCCTTGAGACATCCAACAAAATTGTAATTGGGGAGGTCAGAGAGCTGAAACACTGTCCCTGTTCCTGGATCCCCTACCATGTCCTGTATGGTATTCCAAACCTTTTGAAGTTTCCTGTCATTGCTTACAGTTCTGGTTCATTGTGAATTGAGCTGATGGACACCTGCAATAAGAAAAATTATGAAGTTACAATTTTCCCTTTCTGTGGAGCTCAAATGTTGAAGGCCTTTTAGAACCTAGCAAATAAGGGAACTCAGGCTTAGAGCTTCAAAGGCAAAGAGCAAGTTAAAAGATGTTCCAGCCACCCTTCTAATTTCCCTACAGCCATTCACAAAGCATGGGAATGCAAGCCTGTATTTTCAGCTTGAATGGAATGCCCCTTGCATAACACACCTCACTGTAAAATAGGCTGTACTTCTGCTGTCAAAAGTGGAAAGAATACAATTTGTGAAGACACTGTTCCATCTCATTCTGGTGTATCTATTATGATCATAATGACCCTAGGACAACAAGAATACTTCTAGCTGCAATTCGATTTGTCTGTCCTCAAATTCATCCACAGCAGAAAACAGCTGTGCATGTGTAATTGAGAACATCACAGAGAGCAACACTGGGCTTTAGTATGCATTTCCATTCTGTGCAGCCAGGCACCTGAGGATAACACAGCACTGAAAAGCTGCATCAGAAGGGCATCCCTTCACACTCAATGAGCGGCCACTGCTGACTCTCCATGCAAGAAAAGCAAAAGGGAACTGAGGCATCAGAGGGTGCGGAAGTACAATTGAAATCCAAGTTTCTGCAGCACCATCTCTGTAGCCAGTGCTGGTGTACAAGCTGGGTAAAGCCTTGCTCAGTGCCCTGTGATTTGTTGTTGGTTGAGTTTTTAAAAATTTTTTATTATATATTTTGGCTTGTAAATATGCAGAGTGTAATCAACCTGCAAAGTGAGAATCCTGACTTCACTTAAGAGCAGAAATAAACAGGGAAGTAAAATGTCCTGAAGTCACAACTTAAAGCAGAATATGGGGATACTCTCTCCTGCTTCTGGTGCTTTATCTAAATCAAATGGCTTTGAAGGGATCAACCAGGACACAGCTGTACTGGGCAGAGAATGAGGGAAATACTTGATATCTAAGGAAGGCTGAGGAGTTGCTTTAGTACAGATTGTTTCCAGTACTCTCTAAACCAGGACTTCTCTGAAATCAGAAGACACAAAGCAAAGCCTCTGGCATGAAGCCTTCTTGAGGCTGCATTTAGTTACGCTGCTTGTTTTGACAGGGGAGGTGCACCAGGAAGACTTTAAAGACTTTTACATGGGTTTGAATGGTTGATGAAAGCAAAGGTGCGTTTTCCTGATTGCTCACTGATATTTTCATTGCCATTTTGGTCTGTCGTGTTGTCTTGTAAATAGCTTGTGGGTCACTCAGAGTCTTGTGAATAAACTCCACTGAGCTTGCTGGTTTCGGTCTTGGGAAGGCTCTACCTGCAAACAATGTCAGAGAAGGGTGTTTTACAGCTGCATTTCTTGTATCTGTTGCCAAGAGAATTTTCTTTTTTATTGCTTTTTTTTGGCTGCTCTGTGAAACACCTCTTCCTCCTACCACTCCAGAGAAATTTAAACCCCTGAAGAAAAATGTTAAAGCAGTCTGATAATGCTTACTACATAACTCTGAGAAAACACCCTGTGTAGACACAACTCAGTTCCTTGTAGCTCATATGTACGTTTTATTCGTGCATCCTGTGTTTCATTAAGAGGAGTCATTAATATGGAAACAGAATATTTTTTATTCAAAGCTCTTCTGTTCCCTCATTTCATTCTTCCACCTGCAGCTATAAGTGATGCCCTGACATCCACACTTGTGATGAAAGAGGTGTAATGTCACTCTGTGAACAGAGATCTCAGGTGGGAGACGAGCAGATGAAGTCAAACCTTTAAAATGAGAGGTGACTGGAGATTTCTTGTCTTAAAAACCTCCATCAAACAACAAAATAAAACAAAAGTTGATAAAAGGGATCTGTAATTTTCTACCCATTAAAAGGTTGTTAGGACACACTTGTGGCTGGGCAGGCTTAATGATGGGCTACTCTAAAATTGACACCTCTAATAATTGCTGTAATTTGGATATCATCACATATCTGTTTACATAATCTAGGGATGTGGAAGTGGTGTGCTGAGGAAAATGTTCTCCACTCAGAGTCAACCACATATTGTGTGTCAGGTGGGAAGAACCCACACTGCATACAAGCTCAAGGCACAGCAGTTCTGCACTGTATCAACAATTTTCATGTTTTTCATTATTTCTCTGGCAGCTTCCTGAGATTTTGCTGCTAAATGTACTGTGACAGAAAAATGCATGGAAGTTATCAAGGTACTTGGTAATTCTGGAACTGTGCTTTATGAAAATACCCTCATTACTAGGAAGGAGTATTCTAAGCAATATTAATTCAGCAGGATAATACAGAAACAACAAGTTAATATACATGGATTATTGCTGAAAGCACAGTATTTGCTAATGTAGTTGACATTAGGGAAAGAGAACGCAGTAGATCCTAGTTGAAAGATTTGGATAAATATGCTTTACTTAAATATTTCTGAGTTTATTTTTGTGACACTTGGTGATTTTTGGAATGCATTCTTATTGTGGAATTTTGCTGGTGTAGATGTTAGTTTGTAGTGAATCCAAATGTGAACACGGTGAACCAGTTGCACTGGGAATTATGTTGCTTTTTTCTTCCGCTTTTAAAGTCGTCCAGTCATCTAGTCACAGTTCAATAGTGATACTTTGTGACTTGCAAATCCAAACATCCATGACCAGTAGTTGCAGAAAAACTGGTCAAAGTGCATGTAATTCAATATGGCCAAAATATAACTGCAGACATCTGTTGGTCATTAAAAGCCAGGTTTTTATTCTGGTCCTCAGATCAAGTCATGCCTTCCACCAGAAATTATTTCCTAAAAGTCAGTAAGTCAAGGCATCACAATTAGAGCTGACCCTAAAAAAAATTAAAATAAAAGGTTAAAAATCTCATTAAAATGTCTGCAAAATGTAATGGTTTTTAATCAAAATGAGACATTTTTCTGAAAAGATTCTCATCTAATAAAAACCTAACCTTGAGAAACTTGGAGGAGGTGGAAAGAAATAAAATCAAATAATAAAAGTGTCTTAAAAACTAACATAAAATGAACAATGGAAAAGCCCAGCTAGTAAATTAGATCATCAAGTTACAATCATTATCTCTATCAGTGGTATTGATTTTATTTTTTTGCTTGAGGGTTGCACCCAGACAAGCAAGTAGGAGAAATACAAAAGTAGTAGCACTCCATACTTCAAGAAGATCAGAGGACTGTAATAATGAGAGGGCTGGAGCACCTCTCCTGTGAGGCTGAGAGAGCTGGGGTTGTTCAGTCTGGAGAAGAGCAGGCTCTGGGGAGACCTTAGAGCACCTTCCAGTGCCTGGAAAGAGCTACAAGAGAGCTGGAGAGGGACTTTTGCTGAGGGCATGGAGCTGTAAGATAAGGGTGAATGGCTTCAAGCTGAAAGAGAGCAGGTCTAGGTTAGATATTGGGAGGAAATTCTTTACTTTTGGGGTGGTCGGGCAGTGGCACAGGGTGCCCAGAGAAGCTGTGGATGCCCCATCTCTGGGAGTGTTCAAGGCCAAGTTGGACAGCGCTTTGAGCAACCTGATTTGTGGAAAGTGTCCCTGCCCATAGCAGGAGAACTGGAATGAGGTCATCTTTAGGATCCACTCCAACCCACACCATTTATGATTTCCAGTAGGGTCATGTATCCATGATGTTAATGATTCCCTGGAGAAATTAAAGTAGATATGTAATTTTGGTAAGAGGTGTTGCTAGGTCTCCACTCAGTCTTGTGTTTTGCTGAGAGTGAGAAAGAAATGGAGAGAAAAAGAAAATGGAGGCAAACATTTTAAAAGAAGCAGCCAGCCAACCTCTCCCATCAATTAATACAAAAATATGCACACACACTGAAGAGGAGAAAAACCTGTAAGCAGCTGGGAGGACAGATGAGTAGATAGGGCTATATTTGTGTTTCTTTTATGAGTAGTGGCAAAGAAAGTTAATCTTCAGAGTATAATTATAGAGTATATATATTTTCTTTTCCAGAGGAGGCTGGAGACTGTATTTTAAAAGCCCTGACTGTGTTCACTGGAGCAGCTGCAAGAGCTGAAAATCAAGGGGATGAGGTGTCAAAGCCCTGTTAAAAACTTCATTATCTTCAAGCACTTGGAGCAAGCTAGGTGAACTGTCCCAGTGTTCCTGTCAGTTCTGGGCTTGGTGAGATTTGCACGCCCACCCAGGTGGGCTGAGGCAATTTAAATGCCTCAGTCTCTGGGCTGTTTACAAATGATGCTGTGTATGGCTGAACAAGACCTTTTAATCACTGCAGGGCACCTGCTGGAGGCTGATGGGTAAGATGCCAATCAAAGTGCACTGTGACAGCCTTGTCCACTTGATCCACTTGATCTAATACACAAGCCTTATTCAGTGAGTTGAAGGGAAGAAATTTAATTTAAAATGTATGCATTTCATAGCTTAAATAAGGTACATGCCAGAGAAACCCGGGACAGTTTTCAGGCTATCTGAATGAAGCAAATATTCATCTGAATAAGCCTTTTGGGACCAAGAAGCTCCAGTCTGACTGATGCATAGATTGGTGTGTTTTAGCTTTCCCAGTTCAGCAGATATTTCTTTAAAAAATAATCCAGGGATACTTTATAAATGAGCACAGACTCCCAGGAGCTTCAGCTTTCCTACACCATCCACTTTCCCTCATTGAAGTTCTGCAGAAGCAGGCAGGCATCCAAACACCATATTCAAAATCTTGATTTGGGGGCTGATCAGCAGCAGGAGCCTGCAGCGCTGTGCAGGACCCTGCCCTGTGTCCGTCTCCAGCAGGCATTGGACTGAGCAGCTGATTTGTCTGCCTGCACCTATGAAGGACAGACCTTGGGAAGGTGAAGCAGTGCACAGCTAACTCACCTGTGGATTTGTCTGGATCTGTGTCAGGAGGGTTGCACTGCTGTGTTCTCTGGGATGTTTAATGAGCAGCACACTGTGTGACCAGAGCTCACTTCCCACTCTTGCTCTAAAAGATTCGCTGTCCTCTTCCAGAGCTGCCCGACTGGGCCTCAGCACTGCAAGATGCAAGAGACATGGCCTTAACACAGTAGGAAATTGTGATCCTATTAGACTATCCCAGCAGAGAAGCTGTAAATCAGGTAGGTTTGGTCCATGACATCAAGGAGGGGAGCTCAGAGGCTATAACTAGATGGTACATTCCTCCTCCTTTCTCTTCAAGCCAGCCTGAAGTCTTAAGTTTCCTGCAATATATAGAAAAGGGATATAGGATTGAAGGGCTATCTTAAAATCAGGATATAGTCCTGGTAAACTGAATTTTATCCACCCAGTTTAGATCCTCGTTTTAAGACCTTCCTCCCACCCTGTGTTACCAGCAATAGACAGCAACCTCCTGAGAATTTGCATCCGTCTATGTCAGAGTTTTAGCAGAGTTTTCTCTCTGGAGCTTCCCACAGATTACAGCAGCAGGGGAGAAGGCTTCCTTTGCCTGCCCTCAGAGCTGTGGGGTATGCAGACAGCAGAGGGTGGCAGGGTGTGGGTTATCATGCACTAGGGCTGTAAAAATGATGGTGAGAGTAGAAGTGACTCCCCAGGGCCTGGAAGTCACACCACTCCCCCCATTTACCCACTCACTTGTTTAGTGTTAGCAGCAACAGCTGCCTGTTTTTCTGGGTCAGTGCTGGAAGGTGACACAATCAGGAGAAGTTGGGCTTTGCTCACTGCGCTGCTGTTTTCTCTCAGTTCTAAATAAAGAATGGCAAACTGAGTAAAGCAAACCATAGAATGGATTTGGTCCAGTGGCTGCCAGTTGAATTGCACCAAATTGTATCGCTTCATGTGGGAAAGAATAGTGCAGAGATGCAGCAGGGAAAAACTAATTAAATTATGGACAGGGGAGATTTATTAGCCAGGTATAAAGAAGTGAAGTGCTGATTTATGCCTATCTGGAATCTGTCCCTGTGTTTCTAAAACATGTCAGGAGGATGTGGCTGAGAGATGTTAAAGCTAGAAAGCAGTCTTTAAAGGATGTTCCAGGAATAGTAAAATCTGTGAAATTTCACATAATAGGGACTGAACTAAAGAAACCACAGGAATTGCCTCCCACACCGCCCCCTGGGGCAGATTCACTGACCTCTGCAAGCAAAAAAAGGAACAGAGAGTATCTGCAAAGTCCTCATGGAGTCAATATAGTAGTAAAAGTAAAAGGAGCCTGGAGGACTCTCAGGCTCTATTTTTGTCTCTGCCACATAGCAACTGTGTGATCTTGGTCAAATCAATGAGGCCCCTGTGCTCTTGACTAATCAGTGAAGTTTATCTATAAAGCTGAGAACAAAAATTTTCCTCAGCCCCTATTTCTAACTTGGTCTGCTTGTCTTGTACTTTTCCATAGGTCTTGAACAAATCAGTACCATGCAGGGAAGGTTACTTAAAGGTTGATTGTCAAGTACTTTTGTATCTTTGGACAAAAAGCTCCCTGTTCAGTGCTATGTGTTACTATTTTTATGAATGGCAATTAGGATTTAGTATTACAGAAGCATCAGTGGGACCAAAAAATTGATACTACTGAGGACAACATGAGCATCATCCACTGTTGTTGTTTTCATTCTGTCCTTTAAAACAAAACCAGAAACCTGCCATTCACTAAGTTGGAAGAAGGTGTCAGTTTTTTAACATGAAGTGACAGGATATGTCCAGAGGCAGTGAGGAGCTGGTTTTGCATTGGCAAGATTTACGATAAGGGATTCACATGAGTGCTGAGCCTAAAGGAAGATAAATCCCCAAAGGCAAATTCTACCTATAATTGAATTACAAAGCCATTATCATGTGCTGAACAAAGCAACTTTATAGCTTTATTGTGACAGGATAAAGCTTGTTAGAATATTTATGCTCATAGGACAACTTTGGCATAAGGATCTCTAGGAGTACATTCCCTGTTACAGCTAGTTAGTCTCTCTGTGTAATGCTGTGTATGTGGAGATGGGGATTTGCTCAAACTGGGACTAGGAAGGAGGAGGATCAGGAAACAAATATATAGCATGTTAAGAGCAAAGTCATCTGCAGAACGTAACAGAGGCACATTTTTAATGCTGAGTGGTCAAACTGGATTTTCCAAGCAATATGTCACCTTTCTGTTTGGCATTGCACTGCAGTCACATCTAAGCTACTCCCACTGAGCACTGATAAAATGGCCAGAACCATGTGGATCTCCTTCCATCCACCTTAGTACAAACATGTTTGTCCGCCAGCCTTGGCTGCATGAACAAATCATGCCTGTTTACCCCCAGAGAAGGTGAGGTACTGTCTTAGGAGTCCTAATTCTGCACTTGGTCATGTCTTCTGAGACATGGGAAAGCTGCATAAGGCCTCTGTGTCCCTATAAAGAATGAGGGACATTCACACTGGTTCTGTCTGTGAAAATGATGTGGTAGCATTTGGCATTCTGGGCCATTTGCACTGAAGATTTTGTTTAATAACAATGTCTTTTACTGCCTGTCTTAAAAGACGTTTGATCTTGGCTGCTGTGAGCATGTGTGATACAAGAACTACACATGAAAAGATTGCCATCGAGTTTCTTGTGTATATAGTCCCAGATAGAGTGACTGTGTCTGAAGTCAAGCATCCAAAACCAAAGGCACCCAAAGCTACTTTACAGAATGCACAAATCCTTGAGATGCAGCCCTTATTGTCTGGTGTTTCGAGCTCATTGATTATGAAAAAATGGTAGTTTGAATTCAGGTGCAGCAAATAGGAGCTTTTGCTTACTTCACAATGATGCCTTTTTGCAGTTCTGAGTGGTCTGACTGCCTTGCAAGCCTCATCAGTTCCCAGCATCCATAAACAATTGCTTTTGTCCCTAGAAGTGAAAAAAGATAGAAGAGGTGGAAACCCCAGGATAACAAGGTCTCTATTGAATTTTCTTGGCTCAGAGGAGCTGACAGGCCAGGGAAGCCAAGGTTTTAGAAATGTTTCAGACAGAGGAGATGGCAAGGGGTTGGTCACTACAGAAATATGCCAGCTAGCATTTACTGTGCAATGGGCAGTGCCAGGCTGCTTTTGTGTAGTTCAGCCAGGGGATGATTCGGGGTCTTTTCCCTGTGCTGCTTCTCACGGTGGATGTGGAATCTGCATTCAGAGCAATTACTGTGCTGCAGCCAGTGGTATCGATTTGTGAAGCTCTCAAGTGCAGATAACTTAGAAGGCTTGAGGGTGATTAAAATTTTAGGAAGCAACTTTGTAATAGGACCGTGGGGGTCCTAAATTTTTCAAAATGTAAGCATCTTCAGTGTAAAGGCAGCAGGGTCACCACCTTGCACTGCCTTTGGCTTTTCTAAATCATCCTTTTCCCAAAAGATTTTTCTTCTTTTACTTTTCCTTTTTCTTTTTTTTTTCCAAAACATCTAGACAATTATATCAACAAAACACTAAAAGTTAATCACAAAAATACAATAGGCACCATTCAACAGAAAGTGTTTCAAGGATATCCCTGGTGTCCTGAAGTTTCTGGGAGTATTACAGAAAGCCTGAGATTAAAGGGACGGACAAAGGACATGCTGGCATTTTACCACAAAGTGAAAACATAGACTGAGGCAAGAAGAAAAGTTTGTGGATATATGAGTGTTTGGTCTTTGAGAACAGATGCTGAAAGGGAAGAGTGGATTTGGGAAATATGAGAAGAAAGCACTGCCAGCATGGTGAACAGAAGTTGCTCAGAATAGGGAATGGCAAATTTGGGACTATTGTTTATTTTTAGAGAAATTTCTGACAGAAATCAGTAGCTGAGCAGGTCCCAGACTGTTGTTAATCTGTACCCCTGTTCTCTGCAGGGTGCTTGGTTGATCAGCTGTTGAGCACACAGCACTTGTCCTTGTGTAGCCTGTGGAGCTCTGCACTGACCCTGTTGCACTGACCACATGCACAGGAGATAATGAGCTACAGTGGACACTTGTATCGAGTTACAAACACTGAGCTGGAGGCTTTGGTGTTATCTTGGGCAAATCCAGCATATAGTTTCCATCTTCCACACATGGAACTTGTATTTTTTGACCATTCTAACTTTGGTTTAAGAATCTTCCAGTCTGGTCAGGAACGGAATTTCTTGGTAATCAGTTATTAATTTTTTTTCATACTAATGCCATGAGTTTAAAACTGCTACTTAATAATACTCAGGCTTGTAGAAGTACAGTGACCTTCTCACCTTCTAAAGATGATGCTTTTTTTTCCCCCCAGCCAAATGAAAAAGACTAGAAAACCCACTGATAGTATAACTGGATGCTTGGTAGTGTTGTGATAGATTTGGTTGACATACTAAAAATTCAAGATTTCTGATATATATCCTACAGTTCCTAACACCTCTTTTCCAGTAGATGCTTTATGAACAGATTGTCCTGTGCCCGTAAAAGGATATGTCTATCTTCCTACAGAGAGCATGTTCTCAGGGGCAATGCAACCAAAAGCACAGTGTTCATCTCCTGTATATGCTCACTGTGGTCAATATTGCATTTCTGATTGTCTCCTAGGCTTTTATATGTCAGAGAGTAAATAATAAAGCTGATGTACGCTGTATAAAATATTTCTCAGAAAGAGGACTGCTCAGGACATTCAATTACCCCTTTAATTGCAATCCATAGCTCATCTGTAATTTGTGTTTTTAGAATTAGGTAATAAACATATTTCAGGTCTGTTGTGTTCCCTCCTTTGGGACCCTTGTGGGATCACATGTGGGTGTCTGTAGTGTAGGCGTCCAGACATCTTAAATTCGATGGAGAGGAACAGGCCTTCCTAGGATAAATGCTTCTCATAAAGTCATATCTAACACTGTTCAGCTGATCCACAGTGCAGAACTGCCTGTTTCATCTCTCTGCCTGCAAAGAGAGTTGGGTGATTATTTCAGAGTTAAATATCTATAATGTATAACTGGGTAAGATGAGCATTACTTTACATGGGTTTTTGGGTGGTATGGAGGAATGTACAGAGAAATATCCCTGGGCTACTATGGAACAGAACAGCGTGATCCAAAAAAACGGGACATTACAAAAATGCTGGTCAGTAAGCTCTCAGCAGAATCCAGATGGAAGTGATATGTTTCTGGCTGTCAGCTCTGTACAGTTAATATTGATTTGAGCAGATGTGTATTTGTATTTTGCCTGTTCTTTACAACTGATTGTACATGTTGTCATTTAATATTATGGGCCTGACCATGGCCTTGTGCTGTCACAAATAAATTAAGCCTATTATATATCAAAGCAATGAAATGGGTATTTTCTAAGGTAGGGAGAATGATCTGGCAGATAGGAAGACATGATATGGCTCCAGGTGTCCTATTGAGTTGAGGAATTTTCTCCTCTGGATCTTAGTTTTCATCTTTGGCATCACATTTCTAAGTCACAGGGGTTAGGAGATACCAAAAGAGAGGATGTCCTGGAGGTTTATCGCCAGCCATGTTTCAGCTGTCCTTATTCTGTGCCCCCTTGGGACAACCGATGGCTTAATCCTACCTTGAGTTGAAGCTTCTGCAGTCCCAGTACTGACTGTTGGAGTGCGAGGCTATGCAGGTGTCTGCTTTCAGGGTTTGAGGGATCCAGATCTTTATATGCAGCTCTTAAGACTTCTAAGAGTTTTATATCAATTATGGCTCATAAAATTGGCTGCCTTTGCCTGAGAAGATGCAAAAGAGGTTTTTCTTGGGGTCAGAATAGCACTGTGAGGAGGAAACTCACAAAACACCTGACTGTAGACTCGTGTGCTTTAACTAGGACAAGTTCTTTGCTGGATGAACATCACTGTTGTGCTCTGAAGAGACAAAATGTTCAAATTTGTGGAATATATTCCTTGTTTCTTTGGAGAGTTCATATCCCCATAGAGTGTGTGAGGTTAGGGGGAGAAATGAATTGACAAAGCTGTATAATGTCTTCTGCAATAGCTCACTTCCAGGTGGGCTATTCCAATATTCCATTTCCAGTATTTAAAGGCCACTTAATAACCAAGAATAAAGATGAGATATGCCACAGTGCAGGCTTTGTCCTTCTGCAGTTTCTTTAGAGCAGTTTGTCACTGGCATCTGTTTATCTTGTACTGGATTGTAACAAGCAGGCCCAGCATTTTGGCCCTAAACCTGCTGATCATAGCAAGCATAATAAAAACACCCTAGGAAGGTGCTTCCTTCCCCCTTCACTTGATGTCAGTTACCAGGAAACAGAGATTTTAAGTGGAAGTTGAATGTTTAGGAGAATAACACTTTGCTATAAACTTTATTAAAAACGAAGAAGAGGTAAAAGCAGTACTGGCTCAGAGTATTTTTGAAACTTCATTCCCCAACAAAGGAGAACAAAACCTTTTCTAGTGAATTACTATATATTTTGTCAAGCAAAGATAAGGATTAATCAGGACACAGTCTTATTATTGTTAACATTTTTATAATAGTTATTAGTTAATGTACATGATGATTAAGCACTGGAGGTGCCTCTGATTGCAGTCAGTGGGAACCGAATTAAGGTCTAAATCACTGTTTGAATCTCTCTTCTGATTTCCTGAAAAATAATGAGGCTTTGAAGAGAACATCTAATTTGTCTATCACTGGAAATGAATGTGTGTCTTCCCTCATGCTTCCATTAACTAGGAGGTCAGGCAGCTAACAGCAAACTGGTTGTTTAACCCCTAGCTTTAATCCAGGATTATGGCTTGGATGATGGGGTCAAGACCAGAAACAAGGCTGGTTGTCAGAGATGTGCTGAGGCTGCTCTACGGTGGGATTGGCACACACTGCAGCCAGTGCTGCCATCATTCAGGCTGTCCATCAAACCTGTGGCCACTTGGACTCTTCCAGGGAATTGATGAGGCCAGCGGTGCCAGTCCAGGGGAACCTCAGCAGTGGAAGCAAAGCTTAATCCCACAAACTCCTTATTTGCAGTGCTCAATGTCTTTACTTTGTTACTTGTTAATTCAGAGGGAACAAACAGTCATTTTCAATGTGACATTTCTTTTATTAATGGAACACTGTTTTTATTAGATCAGAAGTGATAAAATGTCTCAGGATAAAATGAGTTTTTAAAACTTCTTAATTAATGAGGGAACATTGATCATTAAGAGTGTCAATTAAGCAAATGTGCATAAAATGTCCAATATAAAGGAACAGCTATAATTAGTATGCTGGAAAATACTATTATCCCATCAATTAAAGTCTTCTGTATCCCACCCTGAACTGAAATGCTTCCTTCTGACCACAGTGGGTGAAACATCAAAATTTCAGGTGCCAGTGAGAACAGGAACAAGTCTCTAGGTGGAAAGAAGTGAAGTAAAGGGCTGAGAAATAAAGAACTCGTAAGTACAATGACATTGATTAGATAAAATGGTAAAATTTCTTTAAAATATTCAAGTTAATTTTAGGAAAGACTCCAAAATTCTGTCAAAATTATCAGTTTTTATTTGTGACGATGAGTTTATGTCCAGCCAAACAGGATGTCCTTTGAAAGCAATATCTCAGCCATTCATGGTAAGTGTTGTTTTTAATGCCCTTGTCTCAATCTGTCTTTTACAGGTCTATGATGGGGAATGGAAGAGAGCCTGACCTCGTGCACCTGGAGGCAAGGACAGTGGATGGTCGTAAGTACATCAGCTTCCAAATATTGTGGTGTACTGGGCTCTCCTCATATCCTCCCAACCACACAATATGACAGTAGAAATCTCCCTTCTTTTAATATGAGGGGTTTGGCTGTTCCAAGTCAGGTCTATGAAGCCTTTCCAGAAAGGTAAAAAGTTGGGTTTAATAGGCTGTGAAAGGAGCTGAGGCCATGGTAAGGAAGAGTAGGTGATAAGCAGTAACTGGAGTTACTGCACACAACACTTTTATTCCTTCTCACGTGATTTTTGTTGTGGCAACATGGCATTGAAGAGAAGTTCCTGGGTCACAAAGTCCAGCCACTGTTTGTTCACACAGCACATAACATCACCTTGTTCACAGCTTCATAGTTTTAGCAGACCAGGGATACTCTGCCTTAGGTACTACCTTTGAAAATACCTGATTTCTCTCACATTAGAAACCTATTAATGACCAGTCTAAGTGCATTCTCCACTGTTATTGCATGTCCTGTCATTGTCCTCACTTTCATCAGCTCCTTTCCCTCCCTGCTTTGCCTCATGAGGTGGTGTTTTTGTTTTTCCTATTCCAGGAGCCTCCTTTACCTGAAACTCCAAAATATTCTCCTAATTGGCTGTAAATTCTCTCAGGCACCCTCAGCCACCCGCTGGCCTTTTCTCCTCCCATCCAGGCTTTCTCAAGGTTTATCTTTGAGCTCCACTGCCTTTGCAGATCCTTCTCCATGGATTTCTTTTCCACAACATTGGATTGCCTCAGGCAGGCATCACACTGAAAGCCCAGCTGCCAGAGACCCACTCCTTTTAATTCCATATTGTTTCCTCAGTAAATAGCAGTTTTCCTGCAAGATAACAAGAAGGTTTTTACCATTTGCAATACAGAAGTATTAATGATGCCTTCAATTAATTCTTTTTTATATGGGTAAAGTTCTCCTTTGAATTGTACCCTCAAATGCAGTGGTGTTACTTAAAATGTGCATTTTGTCATTGGAAACTTAAAAAATATCTGAAAAGTTGATTGTATGGTAATCTGGTTTTTAAGTTATGGAAATGTAGCTTGAAAGAGAATTTTTTGGATTATGAATTTGGAAAAGAAACAGTTGCGATAGAAACCATAAAGTTTTAAAGGTCTTTTCAAGATATGCAGAATTAGTGACAGTGAAAGAATGTATTATCTCTATTTCTTGTAATTTGTGATCTATGATTACTATTTCTCCTCTCAATTTCACTTACCTGATGTGCAGCAAGGCTGGAACAGGAGGCTTTCTATTTCTTGGGACGTGCTAAACAAGAAGGGAATATTCTAACAGGACAGTGTCTATTTCAGCACAAAACGCTGCTCTTAGAAGTCATTAAAAATTGCAGGTCATTGAGATGAAGCACTACAGTGATGTTTATGGAGCTATATTGTGGTGATGGGTTTGAGGGATACTCAGCTCACAGTGGGCAGAGGAAGTGCCATGCTCCAAATGCCCTGAACAATCTTGTTTGTGTTCTCAGGCTGAAATAAGAGCATTTTGCACAGCTCTAGCACATTTCTGCAAAACACTTCTTGACTTCCTAACAAATCAGTAAGCTTTATTATAGCTCTTAAAGTGGGAACAAAAAAAACAGGTGGACAAAACTGGCTTCACCGAAGAGTCAGGCATATTATTAAAAAGAATTATGGAATAACAAATTATTGCTCATCAACACAGCTCTAGTAACACATTCTGCACACTTATATTGGCTCAGTTGTGAGGCAGTACAACTGAAGTTTTTCAGTTTATTCAGTGTCAGAACTACAAATATAAATATATCAGTGGTGTCAGCCAGTGGTGACCCTTCTTGCAAATCGGTCATTTGGATGAAACTCCTGCTAATGCATCAGGAGGTCCCCAGCTCACCTCACTGGTAATATAAGGAAATATGTTGGATATTCTGTTTTGCCCCTTGTTCCAAGGAGTGGTGGTCTCTAGCTAGAGCACTGTGGAGGGTAGCTGGAAGCAGTAACCTTGGAACATATCACAGGGTTTTTTCCCAGATATTTGGAAGCACTGCAGGTCACAGGATTTTAATATCATAACAGACAAAGAGCATGCACATGGTCCATTACTGTAGTTACCATGAGCAGCTTGGTATGTACAGGTCTCTTGGCTGGTAGAGCTTTCTTCCAAGAACAAAATCAGTCTCCTTTTTCTGCACAAAGTAATCACCACCCTCTAATGGATGAACAAACCTTTACCTCTGGAATGGAGCAGGTGTGTTTCTACCAGTGGGGTAATGGAGTGAAGTGTGCTGAAGTGAGAAAGGTACTTTTATTCCAGACTGAGGGTAATCTGCAAATAATTTTTCTTGGGTTTTTATGTTTGTTTTTTCTTTAATGTTCTTGCATTTACTTATTTATACTTTGTTTGGAATATCTCCTTTGAGAGTTAACCAAGTGTAAAATTTCAATAAAGGGATTAAATTTGAGAAGGTAGATTTGCCAAAACAAGAGAAAGGAGAGAAAGGGGTGTGGTGTATAAACAACCAGACAATCTGTACAATAAAATAAAAGATTGTGAAGTGGAAATAGAAGGCCTAAGCAAAAACCTGGTGAACTAAATACAGATAAGAAAAAACCCCTCATTTTTGTGCTGGTATCTTTTCCAGCAGAAGCTGAATAGTACAACTGTGGCTTTAGGTGAGGAGAAGTAGAAATGTCAGCAGGGTACAGGGTCTCCGTGACCGAGTTGTTTGAGAACATCTGCCAGCACCAATGTTAGTATGGGGCTCTCCTTGCTAGAACACCAGTAACTCTCTCTCTGCTCTCTGATTATGGTCTGTCTGTGCACTTAATTTACTGTGCTTATGTATATAATGTAAAAGGTTTGCAAGGACCAAAACAAGAGCCTCTCAGCAGGCATAAATCACTATAACTTCAGTGGTGTGTTGATTTACACCTGCTGAGGATCTGGCTAGCAGTGTTGTTCCTGAGTGCATGTTCTCTCTACTTTGTATTTTTTTTTCCTTGGGATTCAGAAAAAATATGGACTTCTTCTGAATAGACTGTGTCTCATCAAACTAGGGTGCAGGTAGTGATGGGCATGCTGAGTACAGCCTGCTCAATTTAGTTCTGTTGGTGGATTTGCAGGGCTGATCTTTGCCATTTATGTTTTACATCCTGTTGAGTAAGTTTTGGAGAGCACCATGCAAATTTTCATCTCGTGAAATGTGATGCTTTTGTTTATTTTTTAAAGGCTTCGGGCCCAATCCATATCAGGCTGAGAGCATAGTGATAAAACTGATTTTTCTGGCTGGAAGAAGTTCATGTGAATGTTATCTCACATTTCCGTTTGTACACTTGGGTGTCCCTGGTGTTTTGCTTTGATTTTGGAATGGGATCAAAGGCAAGCCAGCAAAGTCAGCAGCAATTGTGGGGTTTTTTTTTGTCTGGCTTCAGGTCAACACCCCAGTAAGACAATTAATCCCCTACGGTTCTTAATCGTGTGATAAGCTTCTCTTTGTTACATTCACCACCACAGCCAGCAGGCAGGGTGATGGTGCAAGTTAAATCTGGGTTTGCTCAAATGCAGCTTGAAGTGCTTTCAGAAGGTATAAACTTAATGGCATGTGGGGTTCAGGTTTGTGAAGAATGCACAGGATCCTAAAAT
>VYZT01011035.1:0-26441 GCA_013400735.1 Pomatostomus ruficeps
CTTCTGCTCTTGACACCTGTGGTGGTTCTTGCTCCTCACTGCCACAACAGCGACACACCTCTATGTGTTTCTGTTTGGTTATTGACCAGAATTTGAAGCATGGTCCCCTTCTGGCTACTTACGGAAAACAGAATGGAGATTCCTGAGTGTCTTTTAATGCCTGGGGCCTTTGCTAGCCCTACTACTGCTTTTGATTCTTGGGAAATTGCATCAAGCCTAGTTTGTTTGATGTGCTGTATCACACTTGTGGAAACTGGGTTCAGTACTAGGATCTTCAGAAAAACAGATCTGCATCATCAAGGGCAAGATAATTTTCTCTTGTCCAGGGGTCCTTTCACAATCTGTAACTATTTAAAAAAGGATATATTTTGTATCTCATTGCTTGAGGTGGCAAACTTGTTCCTTAACACAATAATCTTGCTGACCTGTTTGACCCTACAGTAACACTGTCTTCTGTTTGGATGTCACTGGCTGATTTCAGTGCAGCATTTTGGGTGCTGTGTGTTATTCCTAGCTCTGGCTGGTCTAGGAAGCCTGAGATGACCATCACTGGCACTGACAGTCTAGATAGTGGGTAGCATTTTGAACCTCAGTAATCGAACAACTAGTGCATTTAAACAGACTCTGTCTGTGTTCAAGAAATCCACCAAGTTTCCCCAAGCGTTTGTGAAGGCACTTGACCACTGGGTGCCAGTGTTGGGCCGAGTAAGGAGGGAGGAGCTCATTCCTGAATAGCTCGGCAGTAGGAAAGGCACACAGCATCTGAAGTCTGGATAATGCTGTGCCTGAAGTTACTTCAGAAGTTCCAGACATGTTCAGGTGTCCTAAGGGGATGTTTAACATTATTTGAAAAAGTCGTCTTAGATGGACAAGTTTGCTTGTGTAAATTACTATAGCTGTATGCTGTCTCTACTGAGCAAATTGCACACAATGCGGTAATTTGAAGAACAGAAAGCCTGTGCCTTTTTAAAGTACAAGTCAGAAATACCAGATTAAATACGTGCTCTGTTACATCTGTAAAATTAAAGCACATTAAACTCGACTGTCTTTGATACCAGATTTATGTTGAATTGCTCAAGTGTTTCACAATAGGCTGTTAGAGCTTTACGCAAACTTGTTGAAATCTACTGAAACTGAATAATGTTTGGGTTGCAGAGAAAAGCAGGAGAGTGTAACAAATTGACATACCTGCCTTTGGGACAGATCTGTTTGTAATATGTAAGGTCTAAACAGTGAGGAAAGAACAACAAACAAAGGGAACTATCTAATTTCTACATGAACTAATTTAATGTTCTTGCAGGATGCCAGACATGTAGGAGAGTTGCAGTGATTTAATTCAAAAGTTTTGATAAATTTGGATGCTCTTATATTTAAGGGTAAATTTTACATCCAAAATAAATCCATGTCCACAGATTTTGAGAATTACTGGCTTTAGTTTGATGTGGCTAGGCTTGCCTCTGTAAATTCTTTCAGGAGAAACATAAGGTGATTAGAATTTTCAGGTGTCATTTGCAGTCTCAGAAGTAGTACAAGAGCAGGTACCTGTTTTCCTGACTCTGTGTGTCACTGCCATCCTGTTGGCGCACTGGTGCTGATATGAGATGGCCATTCTGTCTCCTTCTCAGACTCCCTGCAGAATATATCTGGCTGAAGAACCAGTAGGGAAAGAAAGCTTTCTCACAGGCCAGTTGGTCTGAAAATACCAAATTTCTTTCATAAAAGAATATAGCACTATGTTGACTCCTTTTCTGGATAGGTTTGGAATGAGTGAGATGGGAATGAAAGTTTGTTTCCCACATTTTTAACTTTCCAGTTATGCCCTGCCCTGTTGTCATCATTGCTTCTGCTCAGAGTGAGGAATTGCAGGAGTGAGAGAAGATGTGTGACTACAAAAGTATTCATAGGCTGCTCAGCTAGAAGTTACTTGCTTCTTGGTATTAAAATATCCCAAAATGTCATATATATTACAGATGAAAGGCACCAAGATGTTTTTTCTTTTAATCCACCAAGTTCCCTAGCTCTGTGAAGATTGTCATCACCTCAGGATGAAAGGTGGGAAGGCCCTGTGTGCAGCTCTCCTTAGTTCCATGCCTGCACTTCCTATGTGTAAATCAGCTCAGTATTCATCTCACTGTGTCTAGAATGTAAATTAACAGTTCATGAAGCATTTTGAGCCTTACTTGGTTACAGAACTGTCTAGGCAGGCAGGTTGTAGAGGTGCAGCTAGGCAAAACAATTTTAACAGTGCCACTTAGGGCTGAAGGTCTGGGTTTGGGAGATCTACTTGGATGGGCATTAGATGTGTTTAATACAATTTTATGTAAGAGAAAGAAGGGAGAGGAAAAACGTTTATCTTGCAAACCTTTCCTTAATTTTAAACATGTTACATGTACTTTTCGAGAGGGGGGTGCGCTGCAGGATTGGAATAACCTTGGAGCGAGCACTTTTAACTATAGGGGTGTCTAACAAGAGGAGGAGCAGTCAGTCCCGCTTCACCTGCAGCAGTACTAGGGGCCGCCCTAAGGTGGCAATAGCTACTTGCTATCGCAGGGCTCGGCACAATTCTTTCCATCGCGGGGCGAGTGGAAATAGCCATACATGCTTCCCAGTGTCCCACTGTAGTGTACTTCGTGGTACTGCTTGCTGAGGAGATGGGAGGCTTTATTTTGGTCTCAACCAAATGGCTGCATACCCTTGCTTGTGTAAGGGACTCTACAAGGTCAGATTCGGCTTTAGAAACTAGGTTTGTAAAGGAAAGTCTTCTTTATTAATTTTGGATGTGTTTTCAGCAATACTGTTTATGCTTCAAATCCATTTTATGTACGGAAGAGGGGGCTTGTTACTATGGAATGTGAAAGTGCGTGACAGGACGTAAATATTGCATATATGCTTCTAAAAGCTTAGTTCACTATATCAGTCAGGGATAAGTTTAATTTTCTTTTATCTAAAACCACTACTTCCTTGAGGCTGAATGATAAGATGTCATTATATAAACCAAATACCAAGCTTTCTCACTCTTGGGTGACATTTTTCCTTTTACACTGAGATATGCCTGTAACACTATATATGCCTTAATGTGATGGGAGCCAGGAGCAGGCTGCTGACTAGAGAAGACCATTTAAATGGAAATTATAAAACACTGTATGAAGTACAGTAGTTTGAAGTGGTCCTACAGCATCTTACTCCTTTATATTCTTAAGTATTTATTTACTTAGGGGACGAGGTTGTAATTTTCCACATTTGATAAACCTTTTTTGATACCCCGTAATCATACATCCTAGAAAGCTGCTTTGGCAAATTTTTTATCTCCATTTAGCAATTTGGGATTTTACAAACCTGAACTTGGGGAAAGGTGGCAGGAGCAAGTGGGGACTGATTAAAGCAGCATTCACGCGAATCCAAACATAATAAAGTAGTTCTGTTTCTCTCCAGTCTAGTTGAAGATAGTTTTAAAGAGCATAAAGTAACTGCTGCCTTATTTAGGGTTCCTTATCAAAAGTCAGGAACCAACTTTTGAGTAGAAGGGATTGGAAATGACAGCTTTCAGATTCCTCTTTTCTCTTTCTTTCAGCCATTGCTTTTGTTTAGTGTGAATGTTCTTTGCTTTTAGGCCATTTGGGGCAGTCATGAACCAGACAATAAGGCACATGGGCCTGAAGTTAACTAAGATTTGTTTCCAGATCTCTCTTCTCAAGCCAAATTCCTTCTGAGAAGGGGTTTTTTCTCTGTGGGTGCAATGGAGTGAGACCAGTTTTGTATTCTTTCAACACTAATATATAGTTAGTTTAATTGTACGGACCATTTTCTGTGTACTTCCTTTTCCAAGCAATTTCAACAAAGTATTCATAATTACAAAAACATGGTTTAGCAGAAAAAAACAAACAAAAAATCCTGAGTATCTTTCCTGTTAGGCTGTTCTTGGCCCTTTTCCTAACAGTTGCTGGCAGAGTTCAACTTCACTGTTCATTTCAGAGGCTCAAGTGGGGGTAGGGATGGACTGCACTCTAGCCTACAATAATTAATATTCTTTGGCACAAGACACAGATTAAAGGGCTACTGGCAAGAGAGTAGTCATGGTACCAGAAATTTAACCAGTCCTTTGTACTTAAGCTCAAAGAACCATAGAAGGAAACAGGATTCCCTTTTGTGCTGAGGAAGAGGAACAGGGTGTCGAAGTTTGAGGTGTTCCATAGAGACTTCACGGTTGAGGTAAAGTGCCATTGACTTTCCTGAGACCTGACTTCTCTCAAGCATGGGTGTTTCTGTTGCTTAGCTTTCTGCAGAAGTAACCAATGTGCTGATTCACCTAGGTGCCCACCCAGGTGTGGGTATGTGACGCTTGCAGTGCCTGGCCCTCTGAGATGGCTTAGCTGAACAGGATTACAATCCATCTGGACCAATCCTCTGTTTAACCAGGCTTTGTGGAAAGTGGCTGTGATCCATTTGGCAGTCAGGCCGAGTGGATGGTCGAGCTGGTCATTGCTCTTTCAAGGCTACAGTCCCATACTGGAGCCCCTGGGGGGCTCATCTGAGCACCTGATCTCTACAACCAGCCTAGGCAGCTGATGGAGGCATACCCAGCTGGGGGTACCTGGCAGGTGAGATGCTGTATAATGCCTTGAAAGTTGATCCCCTACCAGGAGCCCATCCTCAAACATCCCAGTAGAAAACATGCTTCTGTTTGTAGCTTGCTTATGCAGCCTTTGCAGAGAACCTCATGCACTGAGATCCCAGAAAGTCAAGAGTCCTGGTGGGGAAATGCCCCCCCCCCCCCCCACAAAAAANNCCTGGTGGGAAAATCCCCCCCCCCCCCCCCAACAAAAACCATGAATTGAGGTGGAGGCTTTTTTTCAGGGTTTATATAACTGACTGTTTTGGAGAAAGCTGCATTCCAGTGTCACTGCCTTGTGCTTGATCTGAACTTTTCTTGACATGTACCCTTGAATGCAGACCGGTTAACACAATCTCCACTAAGTCCCACGGCAAACAAACATTTTGGTGCGGCTGGTATGTGTTTGCTAGTTGCAGACAAGCCGATCTCATTAGAACTGCATTTACAACTTTTGCCAAGCATTTTGAAACTGGTTGACATGCACAACAGCTGCCTGAGCTGGAATGGCATTCCTTTCCCTGCTTCCATCTTATTAGCACAGGGGATGGCTTGATTAATGACAATTAGATGGGATTTTTTAAAATGAAAGACCATTTGTCTTTGGAAAGGCCATGCAATATGTTTTCATTCTCTGATTTAAAATAAGTCACAAAGTCTAAGTTTTTATGGCTTTTCTCAAAAGCCAAGAGAAGTGCTTACCCTGAGCTAACCCACAAAATTTGAAGGGAAAACATTTTAAAGGGTGATGCAAAGTGTTTTCAGCTGGTATGTAGCTCGATCACAGACAAAAGTATTTCCACAGGAACAGGAGGACCTGGCTTCCCCCTCATTTCTCCAGGCCCTCAGTGCAGAGCTGTTAAGCTTACAGCCTTGAATAGAGAGGCTCTTGATTCAGTGCAGGCTGTTACATCTAAACCACCCAAGGTATTTTGTTTGACTCTACAGCCTTTACGAGTCAGCGGCTGTGGTGCCCTTCACCTCTGTTAAGATGCTTCTCTGTCAAAGGGATGCTCTCCATCGAATACAGCAAAGCACCAAACAGACAAGATGCTCTTCTCTGAGCAGCTGGGGAGTTACAGTGGCCAAAGCAGTATCTATATGCTGGCATTCACATGCCTAATTTAACCCATAAAATTCCTGCACAAACATTTAACTGGGGTTTCTAGTGGTTTAGTTTAAGCCCAGTGCTTAGTTTAAGCCTAGTGTTCGCAGAAAAGCTACACTGATATTCAATCTCTGCACAAATCTAGAGCTCTGAACTCCAATTCATGCTTCCAGATAAATTTAACCATGCTGCTAGAAGTCATCCTTGCAATTTAAATTTAAAAAGGACGATGAATCAGACTCCTGAAGTAAGTGAGGTCCTTTTGACTAGTTGGCTCAAATGAAAATAAAATTAAAAAGAGACTTCTCATAAGAGAATGCACTTCCAGTGTTTTAACTAGTATTTTGACCTGCACAGGTAGAGGGTTGTTTTCATGAGTGTTTCCATTCAAAACCAAAATGCATTTTGGAACTACTCCAAGAATTTAGTTTCTATGAGAGACTACCAAAATTTCTCCTCTTCTTGCACCATTTCCTCCTCATACTCTTGCTAGCAAAAGAACATCCAACAGGCTAAGCTATCCAGCAGCAACTAGTGGATGGCCCTTGAGTGTCCGGTTTTAGATCCCAGCAGTCTCAGCTCTGAACTGGAGATTAAAACCCACCTGTTTGTTGATTTTGACTGAATTCCTCTGGTTAGTCTTACTACAGAGAAGGTGAAGTTAGAGGTGGTCTGATACATTCAAACTTTGTCTTAGGAGCTGTGGGATGAGTTCACGAGAGACACAGATTTCTGTCCATATCCACATCCCAACCCACGTGCAAGTGCTTGGTCAGCCAGTGTGGCTCCAGCTACAGTGTTGGACTACAGGACCACTGCCTTGTAAATGCTAATTGTAAGTTTTAATGAGACGAACCAATTAGATGGCTTGACAAACCATCACAACAGTGACGCAACCGCACTCAACCCCCATTACAGAAGCAGCAGAATTTCAAAGAGCTGCTATTAAAGAAAAGTCACAGAATAGCTCTCACACAGCCCTGCAAACAACAACATCACCCACAGGCTGTGAAGCAAGGGGAAGGGCTGACAAAGTAAAGCAGAAACAAGTGAAAAGAATTAATCCAAATACTGATTTTTCCCTTTCTAACACTCAGCATGGGCACAGCTTGGGTTTCAGGTACCATCTATGAAATACAACTGCTGTACAAAACTCCCCCTGTATTACTGATCCAGCAGAACCTACAGAGAGTTATAACGTGGCCTTTGCAAAAATGCACATGTACAAAATCCCTTGTGCCAGGCAGTGCGTTACATTGTCCTACAGTTACCAGCTGATGCACAGGGCTGTCTGTATTCACTGATCGTCCCACACCCACAAGGCATTTCCTTCCTGAAAGGCAGAGGAAATTTTTATCATTCCACACCCTGACTTGGAGGTGTGATTCCTGCAGAGGAACAAGGGATATGGATTTTGGAATTTTGTCTCCTCTTCATCCTCCCTTGGATAACAGTTCATACATCACCTGCTGTTCCTCCTGGTTTGAACCTGGAGCCTAGCTATCCCCACAGCTTGCTGCAGGCAAGCTCTCTGAATGCTTAGCCTCAGGACACTTGTTTTCAGCATGTTGAGCCCAACGTGTTAAATGTCACTAAGACACTATCCAATTAATGGAGTGTTTGGGTGATGCTCCCAAGATAAAATTCCCTTTGCAGAGTGTGCATTGAGCAGTTCTCAGCAGTTACAGTCCTCTCCTGACATCAAATAGAAGGTCCCACAGGCATGGCAAGGCCCCGCTTGTCAGACCAGCGAGCATTTTACAAAGCTCTTCTTTCCAAAGGAGCCACAAGGAGTCTTGTTTTTACATATGTGTCAAGGAAGATCCAAGACTAACAGAGTAATGAAAGTTGCTGGCTACTGAATTCACTGTGGCTTGTCAAAGTTATTTTCCCTAAATTAAAGACAGATAAACACACCCCTTTTGGACTACATGACACAGATCATAAAAGGAAACTTCAAGACATGAGCTGATGCTGAGAGGACACTTCGTGTTACTCCTGAGAGTGAAGGGGACTCCTGTGATGCTGTAGTACACTGAGAGGGGTGCGGGCAGCAGGGTCTCACATGATTGTGTGGAACATCTGTTCTGCCCCATGGATGCTGTCCAAGGATCTCTTCCCAGCCTACTGCTAGCCATTATTCAAAGAAGTATTAGACAGAGTCACCTCCTTTGCCATCAGCTCTGACTGAGCCCTGTCCCAGTAAGCTGTTGGTGGGAAGCATCCACCAAGGACTTTAGGGACCATACTGTGGTTTCAGTCTCAGATCCAGCAACCAGAACATAGCTGGAGCTGCAATGCAGGCCACCACAGGCTGCCTCTTTTCATGTTAGTGTAAATCACTTGACACCATGTGAAGTACCTCTGCCAGCTCTTGACAGCCTCTCAGTAAGAGCCAACAAACCACAACATGTCAGAGTGGGAGTTTTGCCTTAACAAGTCCAAACTGAGCTACCCCAACCCTTGTGAGCAAAGAGCAACACTTCAGGAGAATAGATGAACTTTCTAGCACTAGAAACATGTCTGTATTTGTTTCTACAGGGTAAAATATTCTGTCAAGCAGCAGGTCATTAACACATAACTAGGTAGTTTTCAATAAACTGATGCCCAGCTACAGTGGCAGTAAAAGATAACCTGGTGCCTGGGAGCATCAGTGAAGCCAGAGGATGTGCCATTCCTAGCCACCACAGAGGCATAGCTCTGGAGATTCTGATACGCACAGCAATAAATGATGTGCTTTATAGAGTGGGAAGACAAGGCAGAGCAACTTGGCACAGAGTAAAAAAAGCTACTCTGTAGACAGCGAACTCACTGTAGGTGCAAAAGGTTGGCAGGGTGGGAGACATGCCCTGGGGCTGCCCTTATAGACTTTGTCCCAGGCCAGAGAAAGGGGTCTTCCACGGGAGTGCATCCTCTATGCACGTATCTTATAGACACCAGTGAAGAGCTGCTGTCACAGGGATGTGGTGGGCAGCACGCACAATGACTGCTTTCCAGGGACATGGGCTTAACGAGGGTAGACAGCTGAGAGCTGCACAACAACTGCCCCGCTTTCCACACCCCATCCAGAGCACTAGAGCCGGTGACAGGTCAGACCTCTGCAGACTTACGTCAAGGGTTAAACAAAAGCCAAACTGCTGTCAGCAGCAAAGTGCACCTGCAACTGTATGCCAAAACATGGCAGCAGGTCTGCAGCATGCTTCTCTTGCAGAGCACCCTGACACAGGAGGCAGAAAATCAAGCCAAAACAAAATAAACAAACAAAAAAAAAGCAAGATAGAAGAAAAGTATTACATGTGGCTTACAAGGCCATTAATTGCAAGATGGAAGTCTTGCATGCAGTGACTTCATGGTTAGTCCAGTCACTGAAACTCAGAGCAGTGAACAGCAATGCCATGTAGGAAGAGCAGAGCAAAACTGCAGTTTTCAAGATTTTCCCTGGCCACAACTTTGATCCTTACGTTCCCCAGTAAAATTACTGAAATATGAACCTGACATAATCCACACGCACAGTGAAAAGCTCTGAGGCCCTCGTGCCCGCAGCCACTTCCTTCCTGTTTGCTCAGGCACCTGTGTGGTAGCATCACAAGCTGTCAGAACGCAGCATCAGTGCTTCACGCCTGTCTCCCCTGTGCCCCCCAAAACCCACTCGAATTTGTCACAATGGCTCAAGAGGGAGTGAGGCTCGCTCTCCTCCGCTGGCCCCCTCACAATAGAGGATTGCCCTATTTGTGTGTGAAGGAGAGGGGCTGCCGCCCCAGCCCTTGCATCTGTAAGGGCTGGAGACAAGCCGCACAGATAGGCAGAAATCAATAAGCTGGCGGATCAGAGGGCCCGGCGGAGGAGCCGCTCCTTGCACACGCACAGGGGCTGAACATCTGTCAGGCAAACAAAAAGCAACCCAAGCGGAACAAAAGAGAGGATTATTTTAACTCAAGTTCTTCTTCAGTCTCAGCAGGCAACGTTCAAGCCGTCCCTATATTCAGACACCGAGGCCTGATGGACTATGGGCTGTCCGGGAAATGCCAAATGCTGTTACCAGAAGACAAAAGAGGGGGAAAAGGAAAAAAAAAAGTAGATATGGAAAATTCAGGATGTCTTGTTGAGTGTGATTGAGCAGGGGGAAGGTGGAGGGGCACCAATAAGGGGGCAGAGGGCAGGGAGGGGAGGAGGACAGTGATGATGCAATGAAGAAGTTGATGACAAATATCCAGAGCAGTATTTGTAAACTAAGCTGATCATATCAAATCTGCCAGAGAAGCATAAAATATTGTCGCACAGCTATGGATTGACAAGCACTGAGGCTGCACCCCCAGCTCCCTCTCTCATGTGAAAGGGCAGGCTCACTGCAGCCCTTCTGCTTGTGCAGGAGAACACTGGGGAGTTGGCAGAACTGGCCCCACACCCCAGTGCTCTCCTCACCTGGAGGAAGCCCAGCTTTGACCACAAGCCCTTGGCACTTCTAGGGGAGCAAAGGATTTAGGATAAGCTCAGAAACAAGTTGCTATGCCTCTCCCTTGTGCTTGGTGTTAGCCAGTGTACACGGTTACTTTGCAGAGTGGTTTCTCCAGCACAGCTCTTTTAATCGGTGTGTCATACATAGGTGCAAAACAATGACTTCAAGATGAAACAGATCTAGAAAAATCAGATTTGGGCTTAAAATGTCAGAAACTTTTATCCTTTCTGAAAGAGAGGAGATGATGTCATAGTTGAGAATGCCCTGTATTGCATTCACATGCTACTGCTCTCTGCCTTTATGCTGCTGTTGTCTTGATGCATTTTTGAACTGAAGTATTATTAGGAAAAAAAAATCTAGGTTTTGGGTTTTCTTCAGCAGTTTCACAGTATGTAAGCTGCCTTCACTACTGACAGCAGACGTTGCTCTGGATAAAGGTGAACTTGCTTAGTTGAAGATTCTGAAGTTGCAGTTCTGTGACCTGGGATGCACCAGTCCATCAAATACTAGCCCACAGCATCCCACAAAACAGATATATGTCTCAGCCTTAAAAGTGACTTGCCACAGAAGGCATGGGTTCTTAATGGCATTTTAGGAAGTATTACAAAGGTATTTTGAGCCAGCTTCATTTTATTACATTCTATTTGGGGTGGGAGAGGGATGTGAACTGAAAGAGGTTTAGACTTAGAGAAAATTATATCCTTTGTTTAAAAAACCAAAAAAAAGTAATGACTTGGAAAAAACCCCTGAAACTTATGCTTAGCTTCTGCCTTATCTTAGGAGGTTCTAAATTTCCTTAGCCTTATTTACAGTGCCACACACAACTGGGCTGGCTGTCGTAACAGACATGACCCTTAAAAAATAGTAATCCCTGATTTTTTTGTTTTGCTTGAGAGAGTGAAGGAGAAGGGAGGGCTGCCTTCCTTATCCCTGGGGTGGGTCTGGGCACAAAGTCCCAGCTGGCCACAGGTTACTTCCTGGATCTCTTGAACTCAGCCTCTACACATCAAAGAGGAATAAGCAAGGCTTCGAGGGACTTAAGCCACCTGCATATTTTACAGACATGTACCACCTACCTGAGGGGAACCAGAGGCAGTAGAAAAGGGTCAGCAGCTGGAGACAGGCACAGCAGCCTGGTGCTGGTAGCATGCTCCTTCATCAGCAGCAAACAAGGGCATCTGCCACGGATGCAGCACCTCTCTTTCTCTGAAGCTTTGCTCAGGTATTTTGTGAGCATTTCATAACCCACAGGCAGGATAGGAACCTCTACCAGCCACTGAAGGTGCTGCAGACCTGGGTACCTTCACCCCATATACCCTAGAGACTCCCCAGCATTCGTGGAGAGGACAAACAGAGGTTCAAGCGGCAACAGACATGCCCTGCGTGCTACACTGCAGGTCTGTGCAGGAAGGGCACATCCAGCCCCCTGCACATGTCCTACACAGATCATGCACATGCACCTGGACTATGCCCAAATACTGAAAGGGTTCACAAGGCCAAAAAGATCAAACTCTCTGCCTAAAACACAGTAATTCAGATGCCAGCCTTTGACATCTCCTTAACCAAGCTTCACTAGTCCTGAGCCTTCACCTCTTCTTCAAGGAGTCTCATCCAGCTTCTCCCTGAGAAAAGCCCCAAACCCAGAAGCAGAATCTAATTCCCACAACTGTTTCTGACCTACCCAGGTTGTTGTTGACTTTCTTTCATTGACATTTACTCAACTCAGCTGCAGCCTTTCTTGGATGCCTCAGGTCACCTGGGCTGCAGTTTTTTGTAAGAAGTGTTTCCAACTGACTGCTTGGTCATGTCTCAGGAATTTCAGGGGTGCCCTATTTTCCTTTTGCAAGCAGTTCTCATACAGATCGTCAATAGCAAGTCAATACCTTCTTATCTCACTGTTAGGTTATTACTAATATTTGTCCATAGACAATGTTTTTCCTTAAAGCCAAAGTACTCGAGTTTCTTTTTTGAGTTAATTTTTGCAGGTCTTGAACCGCATGCAAGTCCTATGTTAAGCCATACATGCAAATGCTTCTATAGAGCTGGGCTTCAGCAAGAGGTTGTTAAAACAAGGGGTTTGGTGTTATGCTGGTAAATAATAAAAAATAATGCAAAACCAAACATTTACAGGAGAGAAAACTGTTTGATGTGAGGAACAGTTATGGTAAGGGAACATTGTTCAATAAAATAGGGAAGATGTTGCCCTTTAGCTTCCATCACAGGAACATGCTCCTGATTCTCCTGGGTCCTCCAGAAGCTGGACAAGGACCAAAGGAAAAGAGAAGAAAAGAAAGTAGTAAAACTAATAAAAGTAATGTGCATATTTTTTGTGAAATTTTGCAATTTTGCCTTTGGAAAATAGGTTTGTTTGATGTGTTTAATTTTGTTGTTGTCTATCAGCAATAAAAGAGAAACCATCTCATCAGTAGGATCTTCTCTTGAAGGGAATTAGGCCTGAGTCAATCTGGCTGTGAGAGGCCCTTGGATTAGGATCTTTTTTGCACACAGCCTGCCAAGGCTGTTTCCTTAGAAAAATAGGCTTTGGCTTTATTTTGATGCCTGTGAGGTTGCTCCACAGGCAAAGGATGGACCTGGAACACAGAAACCAGGGACAGGAAATCTAGACAGAAGGCAGCACTGGTCACCTGCAAGTATAGACTGCCAGACACCTGCTCTGAGAGCAGATATGATGATGATCTGTCAGTGTGATGGGTCCCCATTTTCTCTGGAGCCATGGAGCACCCTGCAGTCCATCCACGCTCCTTCTCAAAACATTAGAGACAATGCCAATGTGAGATAGCACGCTCATGTGTTAGAACAGCTCTGCAGATGAGTTGACATAGTCCATTAGACTGCACCTTGGGCACTCCTGCTCCAAGAGACTGAAAGAGAGATAGGAGTAACTAGCAACTCTCAGACAAGCAGCTGTGACACGCGGTCATGATAAATTGATGGTGGCCACAGTTTTGATGGTTAAAATCAAAACAACTGAACAATCAGAGCAAGTTTTTGTCTTGTGGCTGCAATGAATTCCCTGGTGGATGCACGCAGCCACTATTATTGCCTTTGAGAGTCACTGCCCTAAGAGATGAGTTCTTTAACAAGTGAACAAATAACTCAATTAGAAATTGAAACAGTACATTCCTGAGAGGAGTTCAGCAGCCTCTTCTCCCATTAGCAACAGTGGGAGTTGCCATGCTCTGCACATTGCCCAGCGATAGCTCTTCTCCTTCCTCCAGCAGACAACTCTGCTGTAACTGATTGCTTCACAATGTCATCCCAGTTTTCCTCTTTTGGGTACCAGTTGCTGATATGTGTGAATGTGCTGGGTTTTTGCGCAAGTTTCAGCCTAGAAAAGAAATTCTATTACACCAAGCAAAATGGATAGGGCAGGGAATTGGAGATCAGATTTGTGAGGTGAGGAGCAAACTTTTGTTGAAAAGCACTTACTGAGTACTCACTTTGTGGATGAGCTTGTTTTATCAAGGAGAGAGAAAAATAAGTCATTCTAGGATCTAAAACCATTCAAGAAATCAAACTCAGGCAGCTTGAGGATGATAGGTTGGTCAATCTGAATTTTGTGAGGAGTACAGATATATTAACTTTTCTCCAAGGTAGGAAAGAGAGAGAAAAGTATTTTTATTAAATGTATTCAGTGGGCGTGGGAAGCCTCCTGCAAGGAATAAAATGTCCTTTGAGTCTATGTCGTTGTGGTGTGGTACTGAAAAACAGAAGGGGTGAAGGAATTGTGAACAGCTGGTGAGTGGCAGTCTTATACCAAAAGAATGAAGTGTGGAGGAGGGGAGAAAGCAATTAAAAAAAACAAAACCAAAACAAAAAAGAGCTAAAATCCTAACAACAATGAAATAAAACCCAAACAGAAAAACAAAACTGAAGTGTTGGGAGTGTACTGTCAAACACCAGCTTCCCATGGACTGTCACAGCAACAGAAGCCATTGTCCTCTGTTGGGGATGGGAACCATAAAAAATAAACTGGGCTGGGAACATAGCTGCTGTGTCCTCTCAAGTGCATTTCTCAGCTAAGTCAAGCACAACTCTGACTCTTCAATGTGCTGGATGCTCCACAGAGGATGGGTGTACCCCAGCCAAACTGGGGAGATGATCTGGGAGCACTCACCTTCTCTAAAAAAAAAAATTCCCAACAGTTAGAATGTAATTACTTCATTAAGGCTCTCAGGTGAGAAGTTAATAATTGCTCCGCGGCAGGGTGGTGGGGATGTGGGACAGGGGCTGACAGCCAAGCGCGTGGTGCAGCCCGCGGCCAGCTCCAGGGAGAGGTTTGGGATCGGGCGTTAGCAGGCGGCAGCACGCCCGGCTCCCGGGCACGCAGCTGGCACCGGCTCTGCTCCAGGCTCCTGTCCTCACAGCTGGCACCGGCTCTGCCCCGGCCTCTTCTCCTCACAGCTGCACTCCCTCCTGACAAGAGGAACACAGAGGTTTTTGCCCAGCCCCAGGCGACGTGCGGTGACTTTCCTGGCAAGCCGTCCCCGTGGCAGAGCATTACACGAATTTGTCCTTGCATGCTTTCACCTGGCACGGCAGCATTTCGGAGGTTTGGCACTTCTGCAGGAGAGGCTGGGAGGAGCTGCCTGCTCCCGTCCGGATTGCCGGGGTCTGCTCGTGGCCCGGGCAAGCTCGGCACGTTCCGGAGGACGACGGCACAGCCTAGCACTTGCCCCGTGCTTCCTACCCCAACTGCACTAGAAGTTGGGTGAAATACTGCACAAAGATGCTTAAATGCAGAGGAAATTTTTGAGAAAGAGGAGACTAAGCAGACAGACTCTAACTGATCCACAACACTGATACGTAACTTTGTGACAGACATAGAAAAGCAACAAGGGAAAAGTTTTTCACCACTTCTCACAATACAAATATTAGTGGACTTCACCTGAAATGATGAGACAGCAAGGTCAAAACAAAGAGAGAATGTATCTTTTCCTGTATAATATCAATTATAAACACAAAGAAACAAAGCTAGACAAGAATGGTCTATAAATGCAATTCATCACAAAGATACACGTACAATATAAAGCCAGAAATTCTTAAATCACAGAATGCCAGATGCCAGGAGGATACACAGAAAGAATTGTCTCCCTTTGCTAGCCCTGTTCTTACACAGTTTCTTGACCACTGTTGGAGGCTGGAAAGATCTTTACTGAATGCAAGTCTTGTTTTCTTCCATTTTTCATTTTGCCTTTAAAACTTGACATACTTAGTCATTAAAAAAGAACTTGTCTTTGAAATAAATGTATCCAAATCACATGTATCCAAAGTCCTATATTAACCTTACTGCCACATATTTTGACATTCAGTATTTTTAAACTTTTTGAAAGGCTTCTGCTCATGGATGGGCTCATCTTTTTTAGGGCATGATTGACAGGGGTCTATTTCAAAATACCTCCCATTAAGGGAAAAAAAAGAAAAGAAAACTACCTTAATGGTGAAGCAGGGAATGACAGCAGTAGACAAAAGGTCGTTGCTTCTTTGTTCTTGAAATCTGAAGAAAATACACAGAACTCCATTGTATGACTTTTTCATGCACAACATTGTCTCCCTTGACCCCATGCACATCTGCAGCCTGAAGTCCTCTGTTATCTGTGGATAACAGCTGTTGCATCACTGATTATTCATCAGTTCCACTTTAGTCTGCCTAAGGTGCTGTGAAAAGCCCACAAGTTTTTGAGTTTACTAAGTGAATTCAAGAAAAAACCTAAAATTGTGGGGAAAAATATGATAATAACAATGGATAACTCTTACTGGACATTTTGTTTGGTTGTCTGTAACACTTAGGCGTATACTTTAACATATAGGAATTGAAGGATCTTTTAAAAATCTCATAGAATCCCCTAATTTTCTCACCTAACTCCTTTATACTTTTCATTTGGCTTTGGAGAGTAAGATGCAAGGGCAAGGAACACATACAGTCAGTACCAGAGAAACAAGCAAGCCCTTCAGTTATATGATGTGCAGAAGCAGAACTTGCAGAGCAATTAATTAGTGAGGATTTCCAGTTAAAAGAAGGGGGCCAAAGAGGTATGTGCGCAACCCAACCCCTTTGAATGCAAATACTCCTTGATCTTTATTTGGGGCAGAGGAAGTAATTTCTCTTCTGTCCTCTCACACTTGCTATGGAGACCACAATTCAGTATGCACCTCCTCCCCAGGTAATTCATCTTCTGGCTCTTCCATCATCACCTCCCCCTGTCATTTTCCACCCCTACCACTCCCCAGTTACCAATGCTCATATTCCCACATGGGTGCTAAATCCCATCAGTTTTTCTGTCCGAAGGATAAGGATGGAAGAGGATTTCTTTGATCTCCAAGACTCTTTCATGGGTCATTTGAGAGGTGAGGATAGAAGAAGGTGAAGACTTCCAGTTTATCAGCAAGGCATTGATGGCCACCAGATTGCTGGGAACATAATAGTGGATATTCCTGAAAAAAAAGGTTGCTTTGCAGCCCAGCACTAAGTTGTTAATGAGCTCCTGGTGTAAATTCATGGGCTGCAGGGACTGACCTTAAGCAGGTGGCTCTGTAGTTACATGCAACCCCCAGTTATTTACTTACAAGTAAGTTGCACAGCTCCTGTCACTGAGATGCCTGCATACTAAACATGTGAGTTCAGATTAGTGTTATGGAGTCCACGATGCGCTGGGCATACTACCAGAAATATAAGCCCACCTTGCAGACTGTAAACCAGAGAAAACAGTTTCTGTAGGAGTCCAGAGGAGGCATAGGCTATATTGTGGGGTGGCCTTGAGTCCTGGTCCTGGTGGCTCGTTTGTCTTGTGGCCATCAGTAAAGCAGAATGCTCAGAAGTCACCAGTCTTTGATCTCTCCAAACACAAAGGTGCTGCACACGCACAAATGTGGTGGGTAGCTGCAGTTTACCTATGGGAGCTGTGAGTGCTATAGCTCAGGTACAGGGTGTCAGCACCTAAGTCTACTGCAATGATACAGAGGGATTGAGTTAAGGGTACATATTCAACCTTTGTTCTAAATTCCCTAATTTGATTGCAAATTTACTTTTTTTCCATGCTCTCAACTTGTCTTTTGTCTCCTCCAGTTCATCTGCATCATATCCCTTACAGTTATATCACCCTCCCTTTGTCCATATGCCAAGAATTTGCCAAGGACTTACAAAATCCTCATTCCTGGTAGTTTACCTGTTTGGTACAGCATTCCTGCCTTTTTTCAGAAAGCAATTCTGCTATAGTCTCCTTCTGTTGGGCAAAATTATGCAAATTGCATAGATTAAATTGCTGTAAAATGGTTGATCAGCTTTTCCTTATTGTTTGCCATTTGCTACACAGGATTTGTGTGCATTTAAGAGTTTTATGTGTTTAATAGTTATTTAAGAGGCTTAGCATAGCTAATACCTTCAAACAGTTCTGCCCCTGCAGACTAGAGAGAAGTAAAGGCTACCTCTGGCATCGGAGGTTTTGACTGGAGGAGTTTTAAAAATTGTTTTAAAAAGCTTGAGTTGTGAAGATGCTGAGGAGAAGATGCAGTGACTGCTGACATTGTTTGGAGAGAGGGTTGCTGTTTACCAAAACTCTCTTCTCTCTCTCTCTTTGATAAAAGGATCTACAAAGCAGACCCAGCTCCCACTGGAGGAATGGGTCCAGCAGGATGCGGGTCTCCAAATTCCATGTTTTCAATTACAGCCTGTTTCCACTCATGTACATGCAAATGCTTGACTTCACTTTGGCACAAGCATAGGTTCCTATTCCGGCTCGATGCTGGTTGCAAGAGAACACATAGGCATTTCCTCTCAGTTGCCAGATCCTGTCCTCGTTAACATTTTGCCAAAGCATTAATCATATCCCAAATCCCACGTGCCCCTGAGCAGACTCTCCCTCCCAGCTGCCTCATCCCCATTCCTTGATAGACACTTTCATCTCTCTCCCACTCCTTACAGATCCCTGATCTTTTCCAAGTGCTGCAGTCCCACCAGAGCAGGTAGGACAGGAACAATGAGTGCTTTGCTGCCATCGAGCTGGCTTTTAGGCACCCTCGCTGGCCGCGTAGCAGAGGCCACTCCAGTGCACTCAGCAAAGCACACAGAACCCAAGCAATACCTACGGCTTTTCCGTAAGCAATTAATTCAAGAAGTCAGGTTTGGTTTTCTTAAACAAATTAGCCTTTTAGTATTGAGTTATATACACCGTCGAGAAAACAGAGAGTAAAGTAAATACATCCTTGAAAAGCAGCCCTTCTCCCACGCCGCCCCAGAGAGTACTACTCACACATTTGCCCACTGCAAACAGATGGGGCATTTTCTTGTGTCTCTATTAGGCTCAAGCTGTGAACAAATAAAGCCGAAAACACCCAATATGCCAATGTGTTAATTTTGCCTTCCTGTAGGTGTCCCTGTCGATTGCAAAATTGAGGCAGCCCCAACTTTTTCATTTCTTTTTTTTTTTTTTCCCAACAAAGGCAAGTTATAACCTTTTTCCTGGGCAAAATAAATTCTGAGTACTTTTCACAGTAACAGATATATAAAAGTTGTTGAATAAGCTGTATGTGAGAAACAACAAAACTAACCCTCACAACTTGATAGTCTGTCTGTAGCTGTGTTATTTATTGAAATAGCTGGATTCTTCATTAAAGTGTACATCTCTATACACATTCTTTACCAACCCCATGTACCTAATGTGCATATGAATATGCACGGTATATAGAAATACTTGTCACTTGCTTGTGGTACATGATGCACTTCATTGGGGGATAGCTCAGGGCAGCATCTGACTCAGGCTCCACAGATCTTAAAAACTAGCAACGTGTGTGAATTGTTCATCATTACTTTTATGCACCAGACTGTCACCATGCTTGCACTGGCACTGCCAGAAGGTTTCCACAGGGAACAAAATTGAAGATAAGAACTCCTAAAGAGGTCTAAATATTAATTAAAAAAAACCCCAACAACTCATTATTCTTTTTCCAAGGTACTCGGTCCAATTCTGCAGTTTTACATATTTTGCTGAGAAAGTCTTTCTCCTTGCAGAATCGAATTCTTCAGCCCAAAGAGGAGCAAGTGCTGAGTGTCATAGGGATTTGTGTACTTCCCAACACAAATTCAACAGTTCTTAATGCACTCAGGCCTGTACCCAAGAGAGATAAAGGTGCTTCTCTTTCTTTAAAGCTTAACCTGATTAGTCACTCCTATGACTCTTAATTTACCACTATCAAACTGCCTCTCCTATTGTTATAACCTTTCTTTCTTTCACGAGGGCTCTTTGGAAGCTTTTCACATACTTGTTAAACGCTCTTGGTCACAAAGCCTGCTCAAAGTTCCCTTGATCATGTCATTGCTATGGTGTAAAATTGAATTACTTTTACAATTCGTGCTGTACCCTGGCAAAGCAAAGCCTTTCCCACAGTTAACAGAAGTGGAAGGCCTCAAAAATAAATGAATAAGGGAGGACCAGAAAAAGTGAATTTTCATTAAAAGGAGGAAAATAACTTTTTCTGGAAATGCAGGGAAGGCAAGCTCGAACAGGTCTTTCGTAAGTGTCTGCCAGGCACATTATAGCACTCTTTCAAAAGAGATATGGACTGCTGGGGAGGGGTTAATATGAGTGAAAAGTAAAACATTTAAAGTTTGCTTGATTGTTTTTTTGTGGTGGTTATAGACAACATCTAGTCTCCCAAGAAGGTTCAAGAACATGAACAGCTTTTTGGTTGCGGAAAATGGCTGTGGGATATTGTAGGGCTGTGGATCACAAAGTTAGTTCTCATCCGTACTCGTGTCCTTTTTATAGGATTGGACATCAAATGAATAAGGTTGTCCAAACCAGAAATAAGTATTAAAACTAGGCAAGCATACACTGAGAGCATGCCCCCCATACCCTCAAAAGAAACCCTCTCACACATCCCTTCCTGCAAAATAAGCCAGGTTTTGTTACTCGTGTTATATCACCTAAAAAAGAACGTTGATTAGCCCTGCTTGCTCCCGATTCTCATTACACAGTACAATAGCAGGGCTGGACTGGCAGCCCATTGCTTCCTGCTGGAGAGCAGAGTGCCCCTTGGAAGGCAAGGCTCTGTTTTGGAGAGCTCTGTGGTGTTGCACTGCCAACATGATGTGAAACACGCAGCAAGACACAGGGACACAGCTAACATATTTCTCAAGTTCAGCACAGCTCTCCAATGACCCCACGGATCAACTATTTTACCTGGTGTCAAGAACTCAGGCTAATTCTCCATTCCCCTCTGTTTTTGTTGCCTGACCTGTTCACTGCTATTATACTGTGAAGCTCGTGGTCTCTTCTGTCACAGCCACGAGTGGCTTCCCTCACCTTCAGGTTCTCACATACTTAGCAGCACATTCAGTCTTCGAGCCTGCGGGCCTGGACCAGCAGGAGTTCATGGCCAGGGGTACAGCACTCATGACCAAGGCCCTAACTCGAGAGGGTCTGGATGCACCTCTTCTTATCGTTGGTGACTCAGTCTCAGGAATCCATAAAGTTTGTGACAGTCCTGAGTGGTTTCAGTCCTGCCTTTTCTGTAAAAGGGGCTGTGTTGCCACATCACAGGGTAATAGTCATCTTCCACGGGTGGTGTTCTTGCAGGTATATATTCTGCTAAAAACATGCTTTTGTGGGAGCTTGATCCTACCAAGAAGGGTGATTTCATTGTGCTATTATCATGCAAGGTGTTTGTGCGGAGCCGCTTCCACAGTGCCCTGCCCTCTGATGCAGGCACAGCACATCTGGACAGATGTGACCCCTCTGTTGCTCAAAGGGATTCCCAGTTAACCAAGCAGCAAGGAGAACAATGGGAGCAACACCCTTTTGAGTTGCATAGTTTTTCATCTTTCTTTTGCTTCCCCTGGATTTTCTGAGGCAGGCTGTGAATACTGAAGTGTCACCACTTGCACTTAAAGACTTTGCAGGTGATAGTGTGATGCTTGTTCACACCAATATGAGAGGAACCCCCCAGCAGGAAGTCACTTCTTTCAGACCTCTTTAGAAATGTGTGATAATCTTATAGCATATCAACACTTTCTCCCTCCCTCTCTCCCTGCCTCTAGTTTCTCTTAAACAAGCCTGTGTTAGTCTCTAGTTTTGATGCCGCTGCTGACATAGCTCTCCTTTCTTTAAATTTGTCTGTTTCACACTTCAGTGCTTTGAGGACAGGGTTATGCAGTCAGTCCACACCTAGCCTGCTGTGTTGCACTCTCCATGATGATTTCTTCCACATGCTTTGGAAAAGACACATTTGGTGATAAATATGCAGGCCTTTTTCTGTTCTCTTTCTTTTTTTTTTTGTTTTTCATTTCTTCCCCCTTGTGCCTTGCTTTCTCTGTAAGAGTTGGTCCATATTTAAAATTTGCACATATGAATCACATTCCTCATATTCCTCCTATGTTCAGATCCAGCCAGTTGTTGTTTTTTTTAACACAACCAGCTTTTATTATGTACCATAATTATGAAGTTTTCCAGGAAAGGAAAGCCCCAGGTTCAAGACCCTCTCTGGAGTCAAGGGCAATTTGAATGTGAATCCACATCCCATAGGAACACACTTACTGTCAGAATGATGTTTGTTCTATGTATGTATTTGTTTCAATTACCAGTCCACCAAATAACCCTTGAAAGATTGTTTTATCTTGATGTGCAATAAAGCTGAAGGGTTTGAGAATAATTTCCTGGCCAGCTCTATTTATGTCCCTGCAGTTTCTGAGTTTCTCTGAGAGGCTGATTAATTTGCTCATGCAGTCCAGCAAACAGGGCAGCAACACATCAGCTTGGGTTTAAAGCTGGGAAATAAAGACACACAGGACAGGTTAAGCAGTGTTCCCAAGGTCTCTCTCAAAACAGGAATGTGCTCTGCCACAAAACCAATTGGGAACATGTCATACCAGGCATAGTGTGAGAGATGAGAGATGAAGGGTTTCAGACCCTAGATTTTGGTTTGATTGCACTCAGTGCTACTGTTCTGTTTGATGCAGATGGAAGCAGCTCAGGAGGAACTGACATGTGAACAGGCTAAACCCACACCTCTGAGAGCTGAAGAGGACACCTCTGTTCACTCCTGACCTGTACAACAGTGAGTAACTCAGATTAGGTCTGAAGTGTCTCTCTGGTGACAGGAGATAAGGTCCCTGTGGCTTGTTTAGGGAAAGACAGATTATGTACACTGAAAGGCCTGGAGGGAAGGAGGGGAAACTATAATGAGAAAGACAATGCATTCAGTGTTGCCCTGACCCCGTAAAAGAGAAAGAGGGCAGTGACCAAAGCCCTGATCTAGATTAGATCCAGTGATCTGGTTGAGGTTGCAATAAAATCATCTTCAAAGCTTAAGTCCTGAATTCAGTAGTTGTTTTCTCTTCTCGGGTAAGAGCTGGTTTGAGGATACTGCTTCAGGCACACCTTGAATACAAATTAGAGTGAAATTCAAAGTGATCAAATAAACAGATAGAAATAAGTCATTTGGGAGATGAGAACTTTAACCAATACTGAATGAAATGATACAGAAATTCCAAGACCCGTCAAATAGGGTATTTTAACATATTTCATCATGGTTAAATGCCTATTAGTGTGGTCCTTTCCAGCAAGTGTCTTTTATGCATTAGAAAGAACAGGCAAAAGAGCAGTTCTCATGGCTCTTTGAAAAACTCTTGGTTTTTAAAAACTTCAGTAAGAGTTGGATTTCTGCCTGAAATCCTGTATCACAGATTGTCTCTCCCAGGGTGAAACCCTGTGTTCAAACATGTGCATATCTTTGCTGTATCCAAGCCCTTTATTGTTATGGATTATTCTTTTTAGAGGTCCCTGAGGACTTTTAAGTAATTTTCTTGTAATTAGGGGTACATGGTGAAGCATGCACAACAGCACTCAAAATGGAAATGTTCCTCATGCTGCATTAGCTAGCATACTCCTTCTGAGGGGTGTCTGGTTTGGGCTGTAGGGTTTTTCTAGTTTGTGTTTGTGGAGTTTGTCTTACATCAAAAGAGAACCAAGAGAAAAAGGAACAAAATCTTAAACCCATTCTCCTTCCTCTGCTACTACAGTGCAATATGTTCCCAAGAATGGGAACAAGAATGAGAACAGGTCAAATTATTCAGCGTTGGTATATAAGTGCTCTGGGAAGGGTTACCAGGGCATTTCCATTATTTGCTGTGGTTGTTCAGTGGTTGTGACATTTAGAGGGTACTTTGAAGAAAATAGCCCGGCTGGTAAATGACAGCAGAGAAAGGGGAAGGAAAGCAAATGGAGAGGAGGGAAGTTCACAGAGATTTCCTGACAAGATGAAAGGGGGAAGAAAACTCAGTGAATTCTTATACAAAAACCATTTTGGAGGCCTCTGTTTGAATGAGAGAACTCTTTCTTAGCCTGCTTAATGACTACTTGTCCTGTCCAGAGTATGCTTCAGCAAATGTCTGCTGTGTTTAACACCACAGTCAGCTTAACGTGTGATAAGAATTACTTTTACAGCTGAGCTTCTTAAGAGAAGCCCACATGCATGTAAATCCTGGTGGGTTTTAACACACCTCTGTTGCACTAAAGAGAGAAAGGCTGATCTTCACCAGGATTTATAAGGTACACAACAGTATTATCATCTGATGTTTAAGACAAATGATAAGCAGCCTGAGACCCTGGTGTCCTCTACAGGGAACCCAAAGTGTGCATGTGTTGAGATGAGGATGATTGACAGTACTTTCCCTGCTGATTCTCACCATGGTTTTGGTCATGATACATCCAAACACTTACACAGACTGTTGCTAATGATAAGAAATTCTCTGTCCTCTGTTTAGAACAATAAGCCAACAGTGAAAAGCTCTGGGTTTTGCTGAAACAATGGTGAAATGGGCAGTGGAGTTTGAAGGAAAAGAGGCCCAAGCCCTTCAGCAGTGCCTCTGCGCCCTGGGAAACCTGGCCTCCTCTGTTTTCATTGCAGCCTCTTTGTCCATGTGGAGCTCTTCACCCAACCATCAGTGCACTGAAGGTCATAATTTCCTAACCTGCCCTGTTGGCTTCCCCATGGGATTTACTAGCTCGCTTCTTCTGGTGATCTCATTTCCATGTGTATGGGATGAGGTGAGAGCGTGGCCATTTCAAAGCCTCGGAAATGGACATCCAGCACTGGGGTGCTGAGGGAGGACAGGGGAATCAGCATGAGAATGTTATCCTAACACCTTGGCAAGAATGAGAGCCCTCACACAAATGTTTATTCAGAGGGAGAGGGATGGCCCTGCTGCAAAAATAAAATGCTGGCAGCATTTTATTTTTCGCTCTTAGAAGTGTGAAAGGGGGACGGGTAAAGAAATTTACAACTTGTAATTCCCCCTCTGAGACCTACAAGATGCTACAGAGTTGTAGAAAAACAAAAGGCTTTTAAGATGAGAGAGGAAATTCACTGCCACAGTGAGCTTAAACCTGCAGCTTGTTCTTCTGACTGCCTGGAAAGAATTCAGACATAAAGTTGATGTCATTGCTCTTTTCTGATGGTTCAGAAAAGAGCAATGAGATTTTGCCCAAGTCATGGCTTTCAAAATCAAACAAGATCATTCTTGTTTATGGCTGGAAATGCTCAGCAGCCTGATACAATCTGGCTGCAGAACTGTGCAAGGGCTGAGGTACCTACCAGATCATCAGCAAATCCGGTCAGGTAATGAAAGGTATTCTCTGCCTAGAAAAAGCTGTAAGGACTGATCTGATGCTCTTGGAAGAGCACAAGGTGTGCTAATTAGTGTCAGGCACTAATGAAAGGCTAGCATGGTGATTGCTGCTGAACCAAAGCAATGGCTGCTCCTGCTGCTGCTCAGCGCAAGGTGCAGGAGAATGGAGAAAAGGTCTTGTGTTCTCAACCAGCCCAACCTGCTCGCAGCTGTGTCCTGGGAGCTGCCCTCAGCTTCCAATAGTTCTTCTGTCTCGTGTCCTCTGTCTATAACACGAGCAGGACACATGGTTTTCCACATTAACACATCACCCCTTTCTCTTGCATGAGTGCACATATGTGGTATTTCTAAACATTTTGCCCAACTTTAGGAAAGTTTTGCAAAAAACCAAGCCTCGTCTGCCCCTACAACATTCCCTGGGAGACCATCCTGTAAGTATACTTGACATGCATGGAGCAATGGCCAAATATAATCAGAACATACTGTAGACAAGAGTATTTTAAGTCCAGAAACTCCATGAGATTTTTCTGACCTGGACACTTGTATCCCAAGGATCCTCGGCCGTGGAACTTCATCTCATTCTTCTGTAGTGAGAAGGGCTTTGACTTTGGGAGGCTGATAAATTGCTGTGCCCTGAAGGAGATTAAAGCAGGTAAACAGACAGCATGGCCTTATTTCTCACACAATTCACACAGGTGAGTTCACTCAGTTTCTAAGGTTTACCTGCCTGTCAATGATAAGCAGTTTGTATCAGTTTCCTGCTTTAACCACCAGCCTCTGGCTATCTTGTGTTGCAGGGTCATGCCTCTACTCCAGATCATGGAGTCCATCCCATGAGCGTTCTTCTGTCCAAAGCCTGGCCAGCTGAGGAGGAACGGAAGTGATAAGCCTAGCACAGTATCTTGATCCAGCCACTCAGGACAACTGAAAGAGATTACCACATTCATCTATACATCAGAAGACAGTGGCACATATTTCTAACTTGTATTAATGTGACCAGGATTAACAGGAGCAAGGCCACTTTTATGGAGCAATGTGTTGACAAGTTACAATTTTTCATTATGTTTAACTTTCAAAATAAAAGCAGTCCATTTAATTAAATGTAGAGGCATGAATGTCTGTGTTCAGATGTCACAGCAGAGCCTTTCCTAATCAATATAGCATATATTTTCACTTCATAAAGTGAAGTCCAAAGCTTTTGGTATGGCATTTTTGTCTCATAGATGGTAACCCTTAGTCTTTCTTATTTGGGAGAGCAACAGGTCGCAGAGAGAGATTTCCAGAGAACCAACAGAAGTCCTGGGTTCTGCAAAAAGTCCTGTCTCTGTCTACTCTGGTGTAAGACTTCAGGAAAACAATCTGGTTTCATCCCAATGCTATCTGAGCTGCCCATTTCTAACAGTCAAAGGAAAAGCAGCACTTCCCAAGAACAGGTTTGGGTCTTAAGTGAACTGAATAACCTCTGGAAGAGACCAGCTTTCCCCTAGCTTGAGCAGAAGCAAAGGAACCATGAGGCTGACTGGAATAACACACCTCAGGGAACCAAGCCACCACCAGGCTTCTAGCTTGTGTCAGCACTGCAGGCTCCCTTTACAGTCAGAGACAAAACAGGCACAGTCAGGAG
>VYZT01011037.1:0-12687 GCA_013400735.1 Pomatostomus ruficeps
AAAAAAAAAAAGAAAACAAAACCTTCCAGTTGTAAAGCTATGGAATAATACTGCATCAGAAAGAATTTATTTTTCTTTTAGGTTTTGTTCATTTCTTGGGTACCTATGGCTGAGACTTTAGTTTGTCCATCATTTATGCTCCCTTGCACAGTTCACAAGAACCAACACATACCACTGAAGAGAGCTCAGAATACAAGTATCTGACTAAACTGCAGGAAATATTCAGGGAAAAGTCCTGTACACAACACAAGCTGACACTACCGAAGGACAAAATCTTTAAACTTAATGAGTAATAGTGTAATATTCATACAAATGTTGATGGTAGTAGAGTTTGTAGTAGTAACACAGGAAACGAACATTAAATTGCAAACAATCAGTGATGTACACACTGCTTTTCTCACACTGCAAACTGATGCTAGCAACAGTAGAAGACTTCAGAAGTTTAAGATTATGAAGATGACAAGTATATTGTTAAAATGCCTCTAAAGACTATGAAAACTGCTAAGTATGGAAGTATAATTCTGAAAGAATCTAAAGAGAAAAATATTACTGAACTGCTGTTCAACCATCCTTATCTGCTATGCATTCAGACTGAGGTAAAACATGTTAGACAAAACTATTTGTGTTGAAAGTAGCTTTCAATTACTCTAGGTACATTAAAAAAATGGTAACACTCTAAACGGTGAAAGAGACTCATGGGTTTTCCTTGGTGTCTCACAAGTTGCAGAGAATGCTGCAGCTGTCATTTTTGCCCTGTGAACTTGTATTTCCTATGGCTATTTGTGAAACAAGAGCTTCATTCAGCTTCAATTCAGTGATTCTAGCGTTTTATAGCAGTTTATAGCGGTTTCTCTCCCAGCTTAGGAGCTCGATTGTTAATGTGCATGTTTTTTTTCCTCTATCTGGGAAAGAGGACTGAAGGAAACACCAAGTATCTGCTTGTGTTTCCTGGTGCCTATTGATAGAGACTGATTTGCATTTCAGAGTTTATTGCAAGGCATGTGGAGGTTGTTGATTCTTCATTACATTTGGCATGCCCACCTCACATACTTCTCACATGCTTTATTCTTGTCTTCCTTTCTGGAAATAGGCATTTAATTTGCAACTGAGATAAGCTGATAGGGAATGGAACTCATTTGCACTGGCATCACCTTCATGTTCCAAGAGCTTTGGACCTTGCAGAGGAGCAGGCATACAATCACTATTTTGGGCCTGCACAACAGCAGCAGTTACATCAGGGCTAGCCTTTGAAAGTGTGATTCATGCAAACTGAAGCTAATATCCATTGATAGGAATGAAGAAATAGCTAAAGTTTAATAATAGAAGTCTTGTTTTAATATGCAAACCTTTACATCTATGTCAAGGATGAAATGGCCATAACTGCAAAAGAACAAAACCCATGCAGAAAGGACTTTAAAAATAGACAGCTTTTGTTTGCTTCTGTTTGGTTTCAGCTTCTTAACAGTGATCCTGCCACAAGAACGTGTAATTCTTTCACAGTCTATGACTAGATCAATTTTAGAAGATGATTTTGAAGGATCAATCTTTTTTAGCTTCTCATTGCTCATTCTTCCCCTCTCAGGACCTGAACACACTTTCATATTTGCACTTACTGTTTAATGTATGTAAGCAGAAAATGTTGTGTAAAACATACATTTATTCAAAGGGTAATAGAAAAATCTCACTTGAATTTCCAAATCTGATGTAACCATTCTGACATTAAGCATATTTAAGTCCAAATCGCTCTACACAAAGGCTTGCAAACTGAAGTTTACCACATCCCACTGTAAAGGATTACAAACACAATCACAAGTGAACTAAGAATAAGAGTGAAGAACTAGTTAAACCTGCATGGTTTAGTACTAATAAACCTGAAACAGAAAAGCAGATTTTTTTCATAAATGGTCCATCTAATAATTTGAAGCACTGATGTATGCAAATAAATTTCTCAAAAAAATATTATATATACCCCATTTTAAAACAGCATTGCAAAGCATAAATAAACTTGCTATGAAAGGAAAATCATCTTCTCTGCAAAAGCGAATGCAAAAATAGACGAACATGTCAGTCACTACTCGAACTGTCTGAACTGTTAGAGGATGAACTTTTTTCCTTTCGTCTCTTCTTCTTCTCCTTTTTATGATGCTTTCCTTTCTTTGACTTATGCTTTTTCCCCTTTTCCTTTTCTTTTTTGTGTGATTTTTGTTTTTTTGACTTTGGCTCATCCTCTTCAGCTGAACTTGATGAGGAAGATCTAGTTAAAAAAAAAAAAAGCAGGTCAATATGTAATTAAAGAAGGAAAATGCTACAATAATAATTTAAGGTGTCAGTATTTATATAATGTCACAAATTGAATTTGGTGCAGAATTTGTACAATAGCATCCACTGGAAAGCTTATGATACCTGAGTCTGCATGTTTAACTTACATGATGACTTTCCTAACAAGATCTTCATGCCAGAAAAGCAGTATGTTTATAATACAGACTAAAAACCAATGGAATTGGCAAATTGTGTGGGTTTTCAGTCTTTGAAAAAGAAAGACCAAGAGTACAGACCATCAGCAAATAAAGTATGACAGCAAGATAGAGCTTCATGTTATTGATCATGTGGCTTTTAAAATACCACATGATCAATAATGGTGATTAATAATTAAACATAATTAATGCCTTCAGATGTGTGTTGCTGATGCAAAAATCTAAGAAAAACAGGTATGAAAAATTTTTATGTTCTTGCAACTCATACTATTAGTCTCTAACCAGCAGTGATGAGTGATTACATACACAAAAGAATTATGAGGACAATAAAATAAAAATTAAAAGTTATTAAATATTCATGAATACTAAAGAGGGCATTTCTGTGCTATTGTTTACTTGATTAACTATTACTTGCATGTAAAGAAAACTGACAACCAGACTGACTCTTTTCTGTTCTACTTCTTCAAAAGTGTAAGGGCTCTCTTCAAAAGTGGAAGTTTACTCTACACACTGTAAATGAGGAAAGGGGAAAATGCAAATACAACAAGTATTAAATCATGTTTCTTTATTTCTGAGAGATGTCTTCTTGTGGTCTCCAAATACATTTTACAGTTTATAGCTTCCAGTGCCGTTCTTGGGATATTGTCTTATCAACTGTCCTAGTGATGAAACATTAGTCTCATCTATACTCTCATTACAAAAAACCAAAAACAAACCAAACCAAAACCAAACAAACAAAAAACCACCCAAACCAAACAAAAACAAAAAACAACCCCCAAAAATAAACAAAACCCCCCAAACAAACAAAAGCAACAACAACAACAAAAAAGAAAAACACTCAGTCCACAGGGTGGAACTCAGATTCACAATACATTGGGGTATTATGACATTTTCTTCTGAAACTGGAGTAATAAAGACATACTTGCAAATAAGGTTGCATCAATAGAAGCAGTATTTCCTGAGAAGGCACACAAGTGTCAAAAATATTTCTAAAGTTGTGTTTTGAAATGAAAAGAAGTGTATGAAGGTTACCTTTTCCTTGGCCTTTTTAATTTTGTTTTCTCTTTGCTTTTTCTTTTTAGTTTCTTTTTTTCTTCCTCTTCATTTAAATCTATGGGTAGAAAGTTAACTCAGACAAGTGTTTTGTAAACTTTAAGACCAGCATTAAAAAAGTAGGTTTAATAGCACTGTAAAATTACTACAAAATTTTTGCTAAAAGGCTTTCTTTTCCTTCCCCTAAAATGTGGTTAGTATAGCAATTTCAGAAATATATTGCAGAGTAGCAGGACTTTTACACACAGCTTACATTGTAGTGACATTGATCTAAGCACTAATAATGAAGGAAGGCCTGTAAACTGTAGCAAAAAGGCCTTTTCCTGTATGTTTACATCAGATTCAGGTTTTCTGATCTGTTCTTCTGTATTTTAACAATTTTAACATATTACTGTCTAAGTCTGAAAACAGGTCCTTTAACTAGAACATATAAAAAAAATAATCTTCTGTAAGGCTTCCCTGAGTTACTGTCATACATCCTTATTTCACGCTTCACAAACAGCAATGCCGTGAGTGAGACCCATTTGAGTTAATTGTCAATATACTCCCTATAGAGACCGGCAGAAGAGTCACCCCTCATCTGGTTGTGTCTGCTTCCTGCCCTAATGCCGTGCAGTGTCGTTTAGGAACTTCACTTTTCACTTACAGGCAATCTTTTTATGACATAGATGAAATTTCTGACCTTAGATTCTTCTATACCCATTCCAAAAGTACTTCTGAAAATCCACCTCATAAATACACATTCAGCTAACAGGAAAATACTGGCTTTACAACTTATCCTTAAAAAAGAGACAGCCAATTTTGATTCCTATGACACTTTCCATAAAGTCTGCATGCTGGTGCAGTTATTCCTTTGCTACCACAAATACAAATTACTGGTCTGTATGTTATGGAGTGGAAAGAATTTAGTATGACATAAAAGAACAAATTATCTTTGCAGCAATGAAAAAACATGAATGAGAATGGGTGAGCAAAGAGTATATTTTTTAAGAAAGTAGCGCAAAATCTTAAGATGAGGCCACTTGAAAATGGCAAAATTCCACCGGGATGATTGACAGATACAGGTCTCCTTACAACGTACATACCAGCCACAATTTGAAAAGAACATATAATAAACAGGAGTATTAGAAGATCAAGTAAACAGCTGTTTTTCCTGCAGATAGCCATCTTCAATCAGCTTAGGACCGAGAAAACCCAACCTTTACATTCAAAAATACATAATAAATGGTAAGTATTTTTTCCAAAGAGACTTGTTCCAAGAAAGTACCGTTGTCGTACCAATTCCGCACTCTTGATAAACTCATTTCTTTTGAAGTATACAGCTAACTATAGGAAAAGGGACAGACAGAGCCCTTTCTAAATAGCATCTTCAGTAAGAACTAAACGTCAGACCATGTGAGAGCAACAGAACAAAACATAATGAAAAACAAAAGGGCAGAGGAGAAGAATGTTCCTTCATTTAAAACACACTGTGGTGGAACAAAGTCCCCTTCTTACTTAGGTGAACAACATCTTTGGAGTCCAAATTCAAATGAATTCAAGTATCTGATACACTACGGATCCATTCTCCATCTGACAAAGAGTTGATACTGAGACCTTCCACATATAGAACAGTACTTCTTCAAATATGAATGACTGAATTCCAATGTACTAGCTGTTTCAGTCAAAATGCTACTTAGCAACTGGAGAGAAATTCAGGTGTCATATCTCTCAGTAGTTAGAGGATGTTTAAACATCATAATCAAAAGATTAACTCAGAACATCCATGTCATCTTCTCTGAAGCAGCTTCTTAGTGACAGATCGATAATCTGTTAAAATTTAGGAGCCCTTTTTGAGATGTTCCAAACAGGTACATTAAAAACTTCCTATAAAAGGAATTAATCATAGTAAAAGAATGCGAGTGTTTCAAATCTTTGAAGTCTGAACACATAAAGTAAAAGACCTATTTTTAAATCACAGGCTAAAAGAACTAAAAGTAGTCATCAAAAAGGATAAAATGAGAGTCCCTGCAAGTCAGAAGACTATTATCCAATGTATTCTAAAAAAATAACCCACAAAAAACACCTTACTCTTTTTTTCACGCATGGCTTGTAATCTCTGTAGTTCCTCTTCCTCACTGTCTTCACTGCTAGTGCTGCTAACATCCAAAACAATATCTCTTTGAGGATCTACTCGGAGGAAGTTTCGACATTCAAATGTCAGATGACCAGCTGAACAAAATAAATATACAGAAAGAAAAATTACAATTTACCAAAAACCATCAAAAACTGAAGAGGGTTGATTTTTGTATTATTCAGTTTTGCGAAGTAAAAGGAAAAAGGGTAGGCTGTGATCTGTGAAAGAGGCAGGAGAAACCTTACTTTGAAAAAGTCTCCAAGAAATTTGATAGGTTGTGCAATGCTCTTCCATTTAATAGTGCTTTATGGCCTCTTTTCTATTCTGCTAATTTATTTGATGATTTTTTTCAACTTTAGTTTATATTTTTTAATGGTCTTAGATACTTTCTGAAGAAACTACCTAAAAATAGAGCATGAAATATTTCAAAAACTACAGTAAGTGTTACATTGCTTTTTTAACTCCCTCTAGTGAAATTGTAGAATCCTATTTCCTTATGAGACACAATCTTCAACAACCAGCACTAATACTAAGCTACTGCCTAACCAGTATTTTTTGTTTTTTAAGTTACATTTTGATAATCATGACCGGCAAGAAAACTTTGAAATAATAAAGAGAATTTTTTTTAAAAAAATTAAGATTTGGTTTAGGAGATGTAGGAATTTAAGCAGTAATTGAAATAAGGTTGTGTTCTTAGTAAGGATGACTACCTACTACTTACACTTGAAGACAGAGATTTTAGGAACATAAACATGGATCATGTGATTTGACTACAAGTTTCCCTCTCTTCCAGAAAGCTTCTGATACTTGGTGCACATAGAAACAAAGCACTAAATCTATATTTATATCCATGATTATTTGAAAGAACAGATACACAAAGCAACTCATAGACAAAATTTGTTGCAAACCTGAAGTAAAAGAATGAAGAAAGCTTTCTTCCTCTCACACAACGTAACGCTCATAAAGAAATTGAACAGCTTAACTCACTGGGCTAGAAGTTCAAGACAATTCAGTACAAAACAATGTCCATTCCTCCAATGTTCTACAAATAAGCATCAGTGATTAACAAATTTAAAATCTTCACTAAGACCTGTCTCCATTAATCAGGAAAGAAGCCACAGACATGCTTATATGATCAGTGTACAATGCAAAGCATGAGCTAAATGCCAACTGCAGAACTTGTAAGCAATAAAGGTAGCTGTTCATTGAAATTTCGACACAAGGCACAAAATAGTATTTTCTTAGCATAAAAGATTATATAGGTTTTAAACTATTTTTTCTTGTGAATCTGATTGGACTTAAATTAAACTGAAATGCCTGCCCTTGCAGTAAGATTAAGAAGCAGCACAAGTGTATATCTCAGTATATATCAAAGAAGGTGCTTTCAGTTCAAAGTTTCTCAAGTAATTGTGATGAAATGTAGTATGTATGAATATAATAGCATAATTTTTTTTTCTGAGAAACTCAAAGAGCACTGATAGGTGTGAGAAGCCAGAGAATGAATATGAAATTAATAAATGAAAAATAATATGGTAGTTTAAACTTACAAATGTCTGGGCAACAAGAGAGAATACTTTTTCCACTTTTCTCCCCCTCCTCAAAAGGCAGTTCCAACCAACATCATAAACTGAAGAACACACTGTAACGTCATATTGCTTATTACAGACTTACGGTAGCCACACTTCTTGCATCCAGCTCTGATGTTATCCTTATTTCCACCTGAAAGAGAAAATTTCACCAATTAGGTGTTGCTGAAGAGAACCTTCAAGTTTCTTTCAAATGTGGCTTGATAATGTCAGTACACAGACAGAAATGATCACTCCTCAAGAGTATTAAGTATACCAAGATCTCTTAAAAAACCTGCATTTCTAAGGCTGATTTTCTGTGCAGTAATCCACCAGAACACATTTGACTAGTTTAAACAGCGAGAGATCATTTAGTCTTATATCATTTACTGCCAAGTCCTAATTTGATTTATTGTGACCTTTCCACTCCTATAGTTGCAGTATGAACACAGTAATAGATATCTAACATTCCAGTGATCTGCACCACACCATATAAATTCTAGCAGTGCAGAGATGTTGACAGGTGTTCACTGGAAACTCTGAAATTATTTTTATTTTAATTACAAGAACTGACTTTAAAAGGCAATTAAAAAGACCAAACTAAACAAACAAAAAAAAACCCTTAAAAGAAAGAAGGAAATAAAAAAGTCAACAAATTGCTAAATTATTCTGAATCCACATGACGCCAAATACATGGAATGCAAGAAGGCAAATGTATAATAAAGTAAAGAGAGTAACAGAAAAGTTTGTATTCTAAGCAAGAAGGATCTGAATAATGCAAATTTTAGGTATAGAAAGTGTGTGATTCTCCCACAGGAGACAACAGCTAAGTTAACCAGACACAGTAGGACATGATTCAGAAGAAGAGAAGCACAAGGGACTTGCTCACCCCCACAAGAGATCATTCTGATTTCTAATCATTTAAGCCATTGGTAATGAAAGTCACAACTGAATTCCCAAAATCAAAGGATGCCATTCTACCTTCCAACTGAATAGAGCAGAAAAACCCCAATGACTTAAGCAGTCATGTACATTTTTCTGAATAACTAAGAAATTTACTTAAATAAATAAATAATCAAACCTACCAAGAAATCTGTTACAGAAATTAAAGAATCAGAAATAGACTGCATTGGCCCCATTAATTTAAACTCTGGTTTACTGAAACAAGCATGTCTTTGGAAAATTCTATTCAAAATAACAGAAACCTTCAAACCTCAAGTGGAAAAAACTACCTTGGAAACTTGGACAACTCAATGCCCCAAAGAGTACTGGAAAGCCAAGCAACAAAGATCCATGCATTTCATTTTAAGACATGATTTTCTGCAGATCCCAAAACCTTAGTATTACATATCCCCTTCAAGGTCAGCGGTGTTCAGGTGCCTGTTTTGTGACTCTCTGTAGAAGGACACCCATGAGAGATAAGAAAGTAGGGAACGGAGAAGAAAGTGTCACAAAAATCAAAACCATACCTTTATCTTGTAATGCCACATCAGAGAAACACTCAAACCAGCATTTGCTTGTTCACTACACCTTGGGACTAGAAAACAAGATCACTCAAGCTACCTACTTTGTCTCAACTTTCTGAAAAACACAGACAACCTCAGCCCTACTGCACACCTGATCTATATGTAAAGAAAGATTTGGTATGCCAGCCAAGGGAGATCAGTACAGTCTTGTCCACACTACAAAAATCTCTCGTGTAAGTCAGGATCTCCAAAAGAAACACCCAGGAGACAAGAAGAATATGAATATTGTCATCAAATATACCCACCAAAGTCCTAGGGTTGAAATTTTATTATTGTTTTTGGCGTAAAAAATAATGTTAGAGGCAGGAGTTTAAACTAGATGAAATTTTAGATGACTAAGAGCAAACAAATTGCAAGAAGCTTCCTCTTCTCACTCCTTCTTCTTCCCCTATCCTAATTCTCAAGACAATTAACAAGTGACAGAGGCCTAAGGACTTCATTCATTTAGTGGAGCATAAGATTGGAAACAAAAGCTTTAAAAACTTTTGAATGCAAACATGTCTTCCTCAAGAACCTCTTCCTGAATGGGAGCAAGCTTATTAAGGCCTTCTCTTCATGAGAAAAGCAGCTCACCAAGCTGAGGCCTCAGGCCTTCTCGAACCAAACGCTCCCCGTTTTTCAGGACAAGAAAACACCATGGAGCAATGGCGAATGTGTTTGGCCAACACAGACCTGAATACCTTGCAAACCGCGCAGGTGTTTCTGCCCGCCCTGTCTCACAAGAACAATCCACTGGGACACACGCGTTAATCCAGAATGACAGTGGAGGAGATAAGAAAAGTCTGGCAGCCACCATTCTTTGGCTATAACCTCAGAGAGCGACGGACGGGAACGCAGCGCTGGGTCACCCAGAAGCTCGGGGAGAGGCCCCGCAGCCCCAGGAAGACGCGACTAAAGGGCTGCGCCCCTGCGCTGCCCCTGCCCGGCCCGGGCACGGCCCCTTCTCCATCTCCCTGCCCGGTGCGGTCACGGCCCCTTCTCCATCTCCCTGCTCGGGCACGGCCCCTTCTCCATCTCCGTGCACGGGCACGGCTCCTTCTGAATCTCCCGGCCCGGGTACGGCCCCTTCTCCCTCTCCGTGCACGGGCACGGCTCCTTCTGAATCTCCCGGCCCGGGTACGGCCCCTTCTCCCTCTCCCTGCACGGGCACGGCTCCTTCTGAATCTCCCGGCCCGGGTACGGCCCCTTCTCCATCTCCCGGTGCGGGCACGGCTCCTTCTTCCTCTCCCTGCTCGGGCACGGCTCCTNGGCCCCTTCTCCATCTCCCGGTGCGGGCACGGCCCCTTCTTCCTCTCCCTGCTCGGGCACGGCTCCTTCTGAATCTCCCGGCCCGGGCACGGCCCCTTCTCCATCTCCCTGCCCGGTGCGGGCACGGCCCCTTCTCCATCTCCCTGCCCGGTGCGGGCATAGCCCCTTCTCCATCTCCCGGTGCGGGCATGGCCCCTTCTCCATCTCCCTGCCCCGGCACGCCCCCTTCTCCATCTCCCTGCCCCGGCACGGCCCCTTCTCCATCTCCCTGCTCGGGCACGGCCCCTTCCCCATCTCCCTGCGTTGCCCCCGGCAGCGGGGACCAGAGCAGCGCCCGTCGCCCCCCGCACGCTTCCCACTGCGGCGCTCGGCCGCTCGCCCTCCCCGCGCAACTGTTCATGGACTCGCCACTTATTCCCCGACCCCACGATGCCGGGTCTGGATCCGGCCGGCTCTGTCCCCTCTCCCGCCGGCTCTATCCCCTCTCCCGCCGCGGTCCCGGGCTGGAGCCCCTCACCCGGCAGCGCCATCCCGCCGCCCCCTCCGCACCGGCCCGCACGCGAAGCGACGCCTCTCCCGGCCGGAAGGCTTTGCCCGGAGCACTCCCGGACCGTACCACTCCCAGGGAAGGCAGGGGGCCTCAGTTACCCCTAGGGCGGGAGCCATTGCGCGGAACCACAGGTGTGTGGAGAAGCCTACGGGTCTTTCTCAAGACATGTGCTTTCTCAGTGAATCCCGCAGAGACTCCGGCCGAAGAGTCATTCCTTCGTCCTTCCTCCCGGCTTGTGCAATCGCATCCCCCCTTCCCTGGTCTGCGTACAGGCGCCCAAGATGGCGGGTGGCTTGGGCTGGTAGGAAGTACCGGAGGCGAAGAGGAGTCCAGCGCCGGCCGCGGGTGAGTGTTGGCCGGGCGGGCCGGGCCTCTCCTCGCCATGAGCAACATCTACATCCAGGAGCCGCCCACCAACGGGAAGGTGAGGCTGCCAGGGTGACGATCCCGGAGAAGTTGTATATGGTAGGGTTGGGGGGGACAGGCGAGAGGAACACGAACTTGAGGAGTGATAATGGTGGTGGTGGTGATGGTTGATGGTGATGGTGATGGTGATTGGGGGTGGGGAGGTAGTTGTTTCTGTGCTGAACTGGCTTGGTTAAAGTTACTTCTTTGACGTTACCAGAGTCAAAGCACGAGGCGTGATGTCTGGAGACAGCACAGAGCAGTCCTCGGAGCGTTTAATTTGCTCTATTCCCGATTATATTTTACGTCCTTAATTTAGTTACGATTTCTCACTGAATGTAAAGGTATTCCTTCTAAGAGTGATACCTTTGGAGATTTATGGCATTTTTTCCCACGTTGTTTCGTTATGGAAGTAAGAAAGGGTATCTAAGTTTTATCACGTATCAGTCACATTGTGTTATGTTATGTCAACTACCTTATACATTTTTATTATACATACCGATTTAGAGCTGTATTTCAAGTTCTGGAAAGGCTAGTTAGAACTAACAGTAGCTACCTGCCACATTTAAAAGTATACCACTTTTACTAATTTAACAAATTCAGATGTATTTTTAGTCAGTTATATTCTTTGATCAGTGACTAAGTTATAATAAAAATTATGCTGCGTTTATCTGTATGTTTGTAGGTTTTGCTGAGAACTACAGCAGGAGAGATAGATATAGAATTATGGTCAAAAGAAGCACCAAAAGCATGCAGAAATTTCATCCAGCTTTGTATGGAAGGTAATGACTGAATAGGATGGGAGTTGTTGGATTTAAGTCAAATGTGATCTTTGTGCCCTTTCTGTAAAACAGAGGTTGTAATTATGTTTTGACTTTAGTGTGTCAGTAAGTTTATTTCTATTTAGAAATTATTATTTTACACTCAGACAAAGTTTTTCAAGGTTACGAATGAAGCTGGTGGAGAAAAAAAGGTAAAAATTTTAGATGGTTTTCTCAATTTAAGCAGATGACATAGTATTGAAACATTGTCTTTCAGAGTCTTGAGGAAGCGTGCTTTCAGAAAATGTGTACGCAGTATAACAACTTTAGTGTGTGTATGAAATGACAGTGATGCAATTTTGGACATTCTCCAAAATTCTCATTTCTGCATCAGAATTTACACTATCATTTCTTTTTTTTTTTTTTCCCCCATGAAAGCTCCTAATATTTCAGTTGCTGTATCTTTTTGTTGATGAAAACTTTGTGAAACTTTGCACTGAAGGGGTGGGTACCAGAATGAGAAGCTCCCTACTGAGAAAACTGTAACACAAATCTGTGGAAGACTTCATGCCCTTATGTTTTCTAACTGCTGCTATTCTCCCATCTAAGCATTTATAGAATTGTTAAGAGTTCTTTTAGCCTTCGTCTGTCAAACAAAAATAGCAGTCTAGGCTTTGTGCCTCCAGCACAGATCCAGTCTGTTTTGTGTTCCTTCCCCTAATGCTGAGACTTTTTGCAATGGTAAAAGGATTTCTTAGCCTGTGATAAGGGTTCAGGTATCCTCAGTGGCCTTTACTTCCTTTCTGATTTTTTTTTAACTGCTGTGTAGTATCCTATGCTTTGTATAATACATTTAAGTACTTCTCATTAATATCCCAGCATATAACCATCCATGACTGTGTGTAGCTATGCTGCAATATTTGCACACCCTACTTTGTAATACAGAATGCTGCAGATTTACTTTTGGGTGGTATTATTATTATTATTAT
>VYZT01011045.1:0-30425 GCA_013400735.1 Pomatostomus ruficeps
TTATCTCAGCTCATAGACTTTTGGGTTAATTCCCTAGGTATTTTTCCCCCCTCTCCTTCTCTGCCCAGCTGTGACAGGGGAGGGAACAAGTGAGCGGGGGCTGTGGGTGCCTGGCACTTAACCAAGGTCAAACCATGACAGTAAATAATGTTATATTTAAAAAAACAATGAGCACAATAGAGAAATTATTGATGCTTCCTCCTGTAAGTACAGAAACTAAGTTTGCTTGCCTGATCACAGATTTTACTCCAATTAACATGCCTGACTGCAAAATAACACATTAGTTATGTTATTTCCACTTATTAAAAACAAACACGCTCAATCAGATATAACCATGCGTATCCCCTGGTCCTCTCATTTGGAGTTTCACATCTACTCTCTATTTGCACTCTGCATGACTTGAGATTTTTCTTACTAAAGCAAGAGACATACCCTGAAGCACTGAATATGGAAATAAAGACTGAGTGTTTCAATAATCATGGCAGCTCCTTTTCCAAGAGGGAGACCACAGGTAGAACAAAGCTTCTTCCCGCTGACAGACCTAAGAGACAAACATGGCTGTAAGAACACAGCAACTGATGCTAAAATGGAGCCAAATGTTTAGATAGGTTTATCAAGAGGGACAGGATGGGAGGAAGGAGCACTGTAGGGGTACACATAAATACACATTGACCCTTCAGGCATGTTACTGAATCAACCTGCACGTCTGCCTTCCACACAAGCAAGCAAAGGACTTAAAATGTTTGAATGCACAGCAGCTCAGACATTTCCCTGCCAGTCTGCTGTGCTAGATCAAGGGAGATGCAAGCCTCTTAACAGAGGCCTGGGTGGCAGGGAACCATGCCTGTGGATTCACAGAATAACAGAATAGTTAGGGTTGGAAGGGACCTTAAAGATCATGTAGTTCCAACACCCCTGCCACAGGCAGGGAACCTTCCACTAGACCAGGTTATTCAGAGCCCCATCCAACCTGGCCTTGAACACCTCTAGGGATGGGTAGTCCACAGCCTCTCTGGGCAATCTGCTCCAGTTCCTCACCACCCTTACAGTGAAGGTTACTTAGATCTAGTCAATGCCACAGCAATTCACACGAATTACCTGAGTCAGACTTTTAATTTTTTTTATTTATTTACAAATGGGCTCGCTCACTGCAAGTCAGAAAACAGGCATACTGTTGTTGCACCCAAACAAGCTGGTGAAGTCAATAGTGGCAGCATAACTGAATTAGCACAGACCAGGCACTGGCTGACTCATTTCAGTCTCTGCTGCTGCAGCCACTTAGTATTATAACTAGTTAGAGAAACTGGATCTCCATCTGCAATGCAAAAAATACTTCAACTCACTTCTTCAGCAGCCCTGTCTAGACCTCTCTCATAAATCTGCTGTTGGATGACAGCTGGGTGAAAGTTCAGAATGCCAGGAACAGCTGGTACCCTTTTCCATGATGGTTTTAATAGCAGTGCAGATGCACACTTCTATGGGTCTCATGCTCTTTCCTTCTCACCTGCCTGCCACGACTGATGCCTGGCCTAGTGAGATGAACCTGACACCCCTGTCATCATGTGTCATCCAGGCCTTTTTCAGCCAGGGCTGAAACCAGGAGAGAAACTTTGCAATACTTAATGAGTTTTGAAAAGACAATTTGATGAAATCCTACCCAGATAAGCAAGTTTACAATCTCCTGCTTTAAAGTTTTGAGGCAGCAACATAATAAGCCACCAACAGAGACAAATCTGGATTGCAGCATGACAAAAGAGCCATTTTGAAAAAAAAAATTAAAAAAGACAGAGAGAGAGAGAGAAGGAACAGAAAAACTCATCACAATTAGAAAATTGTCCTTGTTTCCACTCTTGAGCTCACCATGTACAGAGACAGCACAGACACATGATTGTCTTCTTGCTTCATTATAATTTTTTTTTTTAGAATAACTTTGCTGGGTTTTTTTTCTCCCCTCCTACAATCTTAACTCTTCTGCTTCTGTGTTATTCCTCAGTTCACCGTTGTTTTTATTTCTCCTCCACTATCAGAGTTACTACAAAAACAACTTAAAGTCTTGGATGTTGGGAAATTTTTAAGAGTTTTCTAATGTTTTAGTGGAATAATGAATTACATTCTATCTATTGTTTACAAAACTAAGATTTATTTCAGGAAAAGATCATGGAAAAGATTCTCAGATCAGAATATAGCTGCTAAATAATACGAAGTAGCTATCACAACTAGCTGCCTACAGCAAGGAGATGATCTGCAATCCCACCAAAACTGCAGCTATGGTTACAAAAACATAAAAAATCGTTCACGCAAAAAATTCCCAATAGTTTTATGTCAATGCAAGTCACATCAGAAGGAGGGCTTTGCTCTGAAATATGAAGGAAAATGTAATTTAAATAGAAAGAAAACTTGCTATGTTCTGTGTTGTATTATTTTACCCTATTTCATAAGCAAACAGATTTTAATATATCCCAAATTATCAGTGATTTAATCAGGCTACATTAACTTTTATTTAGAGTTGGTACACATAACTCACTGAAAGATGTACAGATTGCTCAAGAGAATCACATCTCTAGGAGATTAGCATGAATGTAGGCAAATCAAAAATCAGTGAAAAAGTAAAATGCATTTCTAGTTTGGAAATTAAAGGAAGAATTTATTTTTAAATCAACAAGTGACAATGTCTGGAAGAGACCTTACTCTTGAGCATGTGACTATTCACAATGAAGACATACTTTGGTTTAAGTGCTCTGAACTCACACTTAACTGCTCCCTTTGACTGAGGTTTATACTGCACCATTTCAATTTCATTGAAATTTCAATGATCAGGCAGAGTTCTGTATTCTGAACTGTGTTATTTGAAAATATAACAATACCACTGAAGCAGGCAAGAAATATGGGAGAGGGAGCTACATGTTTATCCCATGGACAGTTGTGAATTGCAACATTTAGCAGACTTAATAGTGCATTGACATAATACTAATGTGATTTTCACTCTGGCAGCTCACCAGTGACTAAAAGATGTGTTTGGTCTGCAAAATTCCATATTGATCTTTAGTACCTGTTGGGTGACTGACTCAGAGCAGCAGGAGAGCAGGGAGATGATGGCCCAGATCGGAAGTTCTCATGATAGCCTGCCCTAAAATACAGCAGAGAAGATGCATTACTGCAGCTGAACAACAAATAAAAACAGGTTTTGTATGGAGAAAATGAGCTAGTGAATTTCAAGATTTCTGGTTCTGAGTCTTAGTCTGGTTGCTGCTGCTCAATCAGGTAACTCACAAGGTGATCAGCCATCCTGTCCACCCCATCAACCCATCATAGCTCCCACCATGATGAAGGAGGGTTAAGCCAAGTCACACCACACCACACTACACTCTCTGTTGGCCCTTTACTGCGTAAAAAGGAAGCTACCAACACCGAAAGCTGGTTTATTTGGTTAGTGGTTAATTTGTATCCACGCTACCCTGCAAGAGTTTGGTGAGAAAAACCATGGTTTTTGTTATCAGAAATCATACGATTGATTCAAACTCTAACCGCTTAAAACTGTTGACAGATTAAATAACACCTTTCTCAAACACACACGCAAGCAGTTTATTATGAGGAATAGGTAATCAAACCTCAGTCTACATTAGTTTTGCCTGGACACAACCTTCATAGAGGTAACAGGTTCTGCAGAAGACTGTGTTCATATATATGCTAATGAAAACAGATGTTCCTTTCTCATCATATAGCTACTTTTTGTAAGTATTCGGCAAACAGATCCCTTATTTACCGAAAGAACTGGTATTACCATTCAGTAAGGCTTATTCAAAAGCACAAGGTAAAGCAGCAAAGAAAAATGACCTCACCAAAATTTACAGCAGAAAGAAAATACTACTCTATATGCATCTTCCTTTAAATGGTATAATCTTTAAAGGACTAGAAAGTAGCAGTCCAAGTGTTTTTGGAAGATGGGGAACGAAGCTCGTGGATACCAGCTTCAAAGCAGCAGACATAACCTGACATTTTCACCCTCATATTTAGCTACTTATTAGCTACAAATGTTTGTCTCAGGCACCTAGAACAAATTAAGTGTAAAAAGGTATGCAGATATGTGCTAAAAGAGCTACTGAGAAAGAAAAGAGAGAGGCATGCAGGGGGTGTGCTCCCTCATGAAATTAGTACACGTGGTGCCTGTGATAAGAAACAAAGTAGATAAATGTTAGCAGTCTCCGTGGGAAAGCCAGACATGAAGGGTGTCATCACACTGCAGGGCTAATCAAACCCAACCAGTAAAGAACGCTGAGCAGGAATGTAAGAGAGAACAGAGCAGGTAGCACTTCTCAATCTCTTCAATAACCTTTCTGTTCTCACCTCCTCGCTTCCCCTGTAGAGCTTGGTTGCTGTCCCAGATATAGTCTCTGCCGAACATCCTCTGCACACTGTGGAGATTGCTTTGTCAGCAGCTGCTGATTCCAGGAGATATCTACAACAAGAAGCGGAGAAAACTCAATATTTGCAGCAAAATGCTTTTGTCAATATTTATAGACCATCATGGCTTGTGGGCACACCATAAAGGAGAGAGATGTGCTGCTCCTTAAAACAAACTTCTCAGAAACCCCTCACAAAATCAGAGACAGGCTTTGCTACATCAGAAGACCTCTATGGAACATCATTCCTTTGCATTACCTTCCCATACACATGATCTACCCTGCTGCTGAATCTATTTCTGAAAGGGGAAAGGGCAAGGTCAAACAGCCATCCACGAATAATGCTTGGGAAAATAAAGTGTTGTTGTCATAACTTCCTTCAGGAAGCACCAGAGACACTGAAACTTCTGTGATGCCGGGGTATCCAAACTTCTTGGTAGCAAGAGTTATAAGGGCGGTGGTATAGACACTGCTTTCCATAAAGCTACTGATAAACAGCAATTCCTTTGTAATTTTCTTCTGTGCTTCAGATGGCTTAGTAACAATAACGGCCTTCCAACAACAAGCAATGATCTGTGTAATGCCCAGGCAGCCAACCATCCCATCTTTGAGAAACAGGGCATTACCTGGACCCTGCAAGTTGAATTTTGTGGCTCACAGGCTGGGGAGAAGCCTTACCCTGCCATGTGCCAACCATCAGATTTAGAGAATGAAGACTTTACTGGGGCCTATGAAAGGCCTGTTACCTATTTTGATATCAAGACAATAAACCCCCACACCTGATTATTTAAGGGCTTAAGGAGGGAGCAAGGATGGGATGCTTTAAGAGGCAAGAAAGGAGTTGTCAGAATACTTGCAGGGGATCAAATTGTTGAAAAGAACCTAGAAAAACCCGGAAGCAGGGTTATCAGCAGAAGTAGTTTAAAATTGTCAAACTTGTTAAATTTGCTTAATCGCTACTACAAATCCCCAAGGATGTATTGCTGGGTAATATATATTCTGCTTTCTTTCTTTGTGCAATTTTATCAAAGCACTAAGAACACAATAAAATTGAGACAAGGAAAGCAAACCTACTAAGTTGAAGAGACTGAATTTGCATTTGGAGCAAGTAATAACACTGAAAACTTTTCCATCTAGAGACACTTCATTTTTTAGAATCATGAATTTTTATGCTGAACTGAAAACAAAAATCTAAAATTCAATTTCAAAATTTGCATTCACTTTCTGTTTTAGTCCTACTTATTTACTTTCCAATGTTCACTTGTATTAGTTAGATAATGGTGCTAAATTCATGAATTTGCCTTTTTTTATGACAGAAAATGCTTTGGGGAAATTCCTTTCTTCAAAAATGTAAATACTTATGAGAGCTAAAAAAAAATTAAATTAACTTTAAATTAATGTCATTAGACATTTCTAATGACAAAATTGAGGCAGGTGTCACTTTAGGCTTGGCTTGAAAAGGTTACATATCACATGTAGTGATTTTTACTGGACTGAAATGGACATAAAGAATATAATTAGTTTTCAAAACACAAACTAAGAGTTGGAAATACGCTCTCTGTATCAAGATAAATCTTATATGTATGTAAGATTATGTAAAAGATGGAAGATAACCATTTTAACTGCTACTGTGAACATGCAGGCCTACAAATGAGATACCTGCTGCAGAAACTCTCATCTCTAATGAAAACAAGAAGAGTTTAAATTTCACCTTAACATATTTATCTTTGCTAACATAAAATAAATTTTTAATCTGAGACATTCCAGTTTTGAAGATATACATGTACTGTCAATTTCCAAAATTCTCTGAGTTAAATTTCTGCCAGATTTCTATCTGGAGAAGAACAAGTGCATAGGAAGAGTCTTAATCTCACCCCGAGTCAGTGGCAGATTCAGCCTGGCAGGTGAGCTGTGCTCCATCAGTGGCATGTGGTGCTCCTGTTCACTTCCTCCTTTCAAGATACCAGTCTCTCGGTATCCTGAGAGCACTTTATTTCCACTGCCAATAAAAACAAGTCATATTGTATAAATAAAGCCAGGAAAAATTTCACCTAGAATATAATGCCAAAATCAGACTTTCAAATATCTGTCTATTTTTACAAGAAGATTTTTGTTACTGCGTCATCAATGACAAAGCAATGAGAATAACTTTAATGAATGAGTAAGTTTGTCTCCAAATAGTCCAAGTCTTCCTGCTTACCTCAAGCTGCCACTTAGATGTGCTGAAGATCATTTTGGATTTGTGGAAAATGGCTTCTTTGACAGAAAAAAAGCTTTTATCCACATTCTCTATACAATGCTCAGCATCCTCAGATACCTCTTGTTTTTTGTGAAACACATTAATTAGCAATTGAGCAAAGTCCAGGACTTTAAACACCACCTGGCAAGTTTGGGTATGGCACTTTTGAGATAGCCAGGCAATTTCACACAAGTTCTGAGTGCAAACAGCTCCTGCTCCTTTATTCCTTCAAATGGCTTGTGAAATGTACGCAAGACACAGTGCAGTGATGTACAGAGATACCTGAGCTGTCTGAGGTCTGATCTGGTTGCTGTGACAGCCTCTTGGCAAAGCTACACAGGGAAAAGACAAGCCTTCTGACAGGCATGGTGCTAGTTGTGCACACAAAGCTCCACAGAGTTATGAAATGCTTGGGGTTAATACATACCTCCTCTTTTCTTGCCAGAGTTCATTTTCCTTGTTTTTCAGAGATGGCATACTGTCCTGCTCCCAGAGCAGCTTTTTCTGCTTTGTAACTTCTTTTTGTTTGCCTTCCTCTGGACAGCTGTTTGAATCAATTGAGTTCTAGAAGACAGATGAAGAGGGAACAAGAAGCTTCCTTTGGATTTGGCATTGGCACACACATGGGAAATGTACAGGCTGCCCCTAGATACACTGTGTTGACACATCTTATTATCAAAAAGAACATCTCACTTTTATATAGTAGAACCATACTAACTTTGGATTTTATTAAGACTTTAGCTGAAGTAACAACTAGTTGGACTAAACTGAGCATGAAATAAGTTAGGGAACTATTACGGTGTTAAGGACAGCAAATTAAAACTTCCCACTACAGACTTTTTGGCAGAAATCCTTGAATTACTTTGAGAGTCTAGACAGTCTGCCATTGGACTTGTCAGGACTTTGTGAGTGACCTCAGCTCATTGTCTCTGCCTAGGAACAAAACATTACTCACATGCACTGGGCATCCTCAAAGGGCAACACCAGTACTGCTTCCAAAGTGGTACTGGAGTGGTTCATACCCGACTCTGGAGCTTGAGTAAGCACTGGCATGAGATCCTTCACTTCGGAGTGCAGGTAGTGTCCTGACTGCTGCATAAGCAGGTCCACCAAGGAAGTTACTGCTACACAGCCATGTGGAAAACTGGCCATGGCTGATGGCCTTGCACAAGGATGAGTGAGAACAAGGGGCAGGAAGGGTGAGAGAAGGGGAGAACCAAATGATACAGTACTCCTAACTCTGAAGTTGAATGAAAAAAGGCAGATGACTGGGTGCAGGTGCCTTAGGCAGGAAAAATTATGTCTGTGAATCCCACATTTACTCTACTGTGATTTCACTTGGGGTGTCGTTCTCTAATCTCTGCAAACACTAATTTAATTAGATGCTAGATGCATTGAGTTACACATTCTGTGCTGCATGACTTAAAAAAAAAAACAAATACAGAGAGTAAACATTCCTCTGTTTGTTTTGCTGCTTTCTAGGAGGGATGATGGGAGAGAAAAGGAGGAAAACTGGGGAGATAGGATTCAGTCTCATCTGAGATATATATAAAGCACTATTTTACACTCGAGATTTTGGATCCAGGGAAACCACTCTAAGATTATATTGGCTTTGGAAGATAATTAAAAGAAACAGGTCTTTTCACAGCACAAGTTAAAGAAGAGAGGCAACTGCAGAGAGAAAGTATCACTCTCTGCTCTAGCTGAAAATGGGATGGTAGCAGTTTGCTTGGGAAAATCTGTAAGTTACAGCACTCTGAGGTACCACCAGTTAGAGAAGGGACCCAGGGAATACCCTTACTCTTACTGCCCCAGACTCTGATAACCTTTAGCAAAGGATTAAACTTTGCACTAAAGATGGCTTACTCTTCAGTGCCTTACTACTCCATGAGAAACTCACCACTGTCTTGTTTCCTTCAGTGGTAGAGGAAGAAGAGGAGAGGAGCTCAGCAGAGTTTGAAGAAACAATGAATGGAACTACGGTATCCTCAATTATCTTGCGCTCCTAAAGAAAGAGGATCAGGAGAGAGCGGGGGTTAAAAACACAGAATGCAAATTATGATCTTATGAAACACGTAAGAAAAATAAGGTTTGGCTGTGTGCCATACTTGGATCCTAGGTAAGCACTTGTGGTACCAAGAATAATGGTAACACCTCAATTTTTAATTTGCTTCAAGGTTTTGCACTTCTGTTCCTTTTACCATTGTCATCTTTGAGATGGAACTTCCAAAACAGGAAAGAATATTACACTTGGCATGGCACTACTGTTTCTCACAGCACCAGTGTATTAAGCTTAATATAAAAATATGAAATTACCCTTGGTACATGAGAAACTTATTCTGAAAGTTGAAAAAAATTTTCTTGTTTAGATCACAAGTATGTCCCTCAAGCATAGATGAAAAACCATCAATTTACATAACACACAGACAAAACATAAATATTTTCCAGTTTCCTGCAATAATGACCCCTATACAAAAGAAGAAAACCACTATCTTATGGATTGTTAATATTCTACAACTGCAAGCTTAGAACATCTCCTGTGGGTTTGTTTTTTTAAAGGCCAGTTACAAAATACCTCCATGATCAAGCCCAAGGCAGACAACAATTTCATCTGGAGTTCCACCAAGTCTAGGCACCACGTATATGCCAAAATACACAGGGCTCTGCCTCTGGAGGAAGTCTGAGCGTGCCCAGCCACAGCTGTACTGACTCACCTAGACTTGCACAGCAATTAGGTGGAGGTGCTGAGGATACCTGTCCAAATATTTAAATATTTCCCTCAACATCTGTGACAGTGTTTAAGAGAAACAATCCTCCCGAGGATTCAGCCTTGAAGAGGCTTTTCATTAATTAATCTAGGTATGGGATTTTTTTCTGTTGTTACATAAGTGGGTGCATTTAAATACAGAAAAAAAACCCCCAAGACCCCCCCCAAAAAAACTTCCTCCTTTGAGCCTTATACCTCCTCATAGTATCTCCGCTCCTCCTCTTCAACTTCTCTCTGGGCCTTTTCCCATTCCTCTTTCAGCTTGTCCTGCTCCTTCTGATACTTCTCCTGTACATGGATGCAAATGCAGGTAAATTCAGATAATTCAGTATTAGGAGTAAATTCTGTAGTATCTCCACAGCAAAAATGAACTTGCTGAGTTTAATCAGAAATAGGATGAAATAAAAGGATAAAAATTGGAAACATCCATGGGTGTCAAAAAAGCACTTCTTTTTCACTCTCCCCATTTTTTTCTGGGACTTACATTTAACACGTTCAAACTTAAAGGAACTAATGACGCATTAGAAGAAGTTTAATTTGTTCGAATTTTTAAAATCTTTGATCAGAAATTAATTTTATGCTCAAAAATATTAGTAATTCTTTGTTTATCTTACTGTATTAAGTTTCAAAAATGTTTCACAGACACCAAAACACTGAGACAATGGTTGCACATTAAAAACTTGAGTAAAGCAGCATATAAATGAGCAGGTTTTGCAGATACTGGTACTAATTTAAGAGATATGCCATACAATTTATTGAATGATGAAAAACTACGCAAGTTTAAAAGATAAATGAATAGTGTGTAAAGGTTTGAAGAGAGTAAGCTTCTAATTAGCTAAGTAGCTTATTTTCTTCCTTGATAGGATGATTTCTTAAGAATTGTTTTCACAGAGTTTTGCACAAAAAAATTATCTCAAAGAGGTTTGCCAGAACTGGTTTGAATATAGAAAAGAATGGTGACTTCCATTTCCCTCTTACACCAGTTCCAATGTCTGTTCAAATTGGAAACCACGTCTGCCTAATCCAGAAGAGAAGCATTTGCTATTGAAGGAGTACCCACATATGCCAGAAGAAAATTATTATGGGAATTTCACACCATTTTAAGAGGTGCAAAATTAGATGATCTCAAGAAAGCATAGAGATACACAAGTCCTTCTTAAAAGATTATAAGATCCCATTTTCTTTTTCTCCATCCTTTGACAGTTGCTTGCTCTTCTGTTACATGGAAGAAAGATATTATTTCTTTGGGATCAAAGCTAATTACAGTTTCAAAAGACACTCCTGACTGACCGGGAAATTCAGGTTCTCAAGGCCACTGCATTTCTTCCAACTAGGACACAAACACAGAACTTTCAGAGTTTACTCTACCACTAGGCAAAACTAATGGTTGTCTTGAAGATATTTCCCCCTCTCATGAAACTGCGTCAAACCCACGTTCTTTCATGTTCAAATTCAGCTTGATATTTTCCAAGAAGAATGTGTGAACAAAGCAGAATTCTACAAAAATCTATTAAGACCATCATTTTAAAGAAGAGTTGCATAGGCATCAGGGTTAGCAAATTGTCAGTCTTGACAAAGAGGCTTCAAATAATTAAGTGTTTTGCAGTCTGTGCTCAACATAATTTAAATATAATTGAGGACAAACACATTTGGTTTAACTCTGCACTGGATTGCAGGACCAAGTCCTTTTGGTCTTTCCATGGAGTGGGGAAGGGAGACATGAGAGTCCCTAAACCACAGAGAACTTGTGCTCATTTATCACTTAACTGTCAAGCATCCACAGAGGACGTGGAAAACACCACAAAATGCCCAACTTTTGTCCAAAGGGACAATTCAATAGCTGAACCACACAGTGGAAGACATACAGTTTCTTCCCTACCTGAAGCAAGCGTTCTTGCTCATGCTGCCACCTTTCCTGGCGCTTTCGCTCTTCTTCTGGATCCCAGGACCAAAAATTGAAACGCTTACGTGAAGGAAAACCAAGCTATTAGACTGTGACACTACACCTCACACCGCTGCCAGAGAAAACTGCACTTTGCTTGATTAAGTCCTGCCGATGCTGTTACAATGGGAAATTGAGAACTAGATAATGGTTCTCTCAGTTAGCACACAATATTCTTGGCTTCACTGACACTTGGGATTGCCCATAGGTAGCCACATGATAAAAGAACCATTTGGTTTACAAAGAAAGGCTTGGGAAACTTCAACTGAAGTGGGGAAAAAGATCTTGAAGAAAGCTCTAAACAGCACTGAACAGGGCCATCTCCAGCTACTCAAATTTGAAGAACATACATATTCTGCACAACATGAAAAGCAATTTTAGATTGTGAAAGATATCCTCTCATTTTATGTCTGCCAGCACAACAACCTATAGCCTTACTTTGAATTTTTATCCATAATGAAATAAATCCTCAGGCTCCACTAAGGATCCTATTACATGATATGTTTAAAATCCTTATAATCAAGAGCAATTTTAGATACTTGCTGTCATATCCCTTTCCTCTAGAAGTAGTATTTGAATATCATAGGAAGAGATTATGTTTATTTCTATATGACATATGGAATGTGAAATACTGTGTACTTTAGAGTAGCATTTGTGGTATGTTGGGTTTTTCATTGAGGAAACAGTAGAATTGTGAAGTCCTTTCATTTCTATGCATTTCAAATAGAATGGACAATTTAGAATGACATTCTATTTTGAAACTTTTAAGCTTTAATGGCTACAGCAACCAAATACTGTATAGCTAGCTCCAGATAAGAGGAAAATGCATGAATTCCAGATTCAGACCATGCGCTGATTTGGGTTGTACTTTTCCTCTCAAATGTCCAGGAGAAAAAAATTCGTATTCTGATTTAGGGATGTTACAAGACAGTTTGCATAAAAAGTTAATTTCTGCTAAACACAAACTGCTAAATTAAACAATAATGCAAAAAAGGTACTCACATTTGATTTGTCACCACTATCAGAATCAGCTATTAAAAAAAACCAGAACAATGAAGGATTAAATTTAACACAGCAAAATGTCCTCAGCCTGTAAATAAATCTACATTATATCTGTATAAAAGAGCTTCATGTTAGTTTCCTATTTGCTCCCACAACCAAATGCAGGACTAATTGTAAGCAAATAAATCAGAAAACCAGATTACACCCATCACCAAGAAAACTACTTTTTATCTGGGTATAGAGTAGCACAATATTAACTAATATCAGGTTCTACTCTAACACTAGCTAATGCCATCTACTTCTGGCCACAGATGTTAGCAGTGTTCAGACACAGTTACCTACCTTGATCTACTTTTCCCTTCATGATAAAATGCAAGGAAGGAAAAAGTACAGCAATGCTAAAAGGATGGGACTACACTATTCAAGAGCCACAGTTACGAAGAGAACCATTGCCATTTTCTATCCAAATGTCTTTGAAAATTAGACTGATTTAAAGAAATTAAGAAAAAAGGTATTTATAGGCAAGGGATTTCTTTTGGGTGCCTGAAACCAGAGCATCACAACAATATGCAACTCAACAGCTCTTTGTCAACTGTGCAGCAGGAATAGGTATTTTCTACGAAAGCGAGAGGTAAAACAAGTCCCCACGATCATCAGCTTTCACCCCAGCCCCATGTCTGAAGACACCTATGGCTGGAGCAGCAGAAGGGCTGGAGCTGCTCTCAGCGCCGCATTTACCTGACTGGGAGAAAAACTGTGAGCGCCGCCAGTTGTTGCGAACCCTAAGCGGAACCAGGGTCCCGCGGGGCGGCTCTGCAGGCACCGGCACGGAGACAAAACAAGAAACAGCGCAGTCAAAAGGCTGTGACACTCTCCAGACCTGAGCCACTTTGGCCACGGGAGGGATTTTGTCTACAGTCGTTTTGGCCCATGGCAGCTGATTTACAATGGACCTGAAGATCACCCAGAGTGCCTGTATTTAAATGCTACCCTTACAACATGGCACCTGAACTTACATGAGAGCTCTAGCACCCTAATGCAGGGCAGCTAGCCCTTCAAGTCTTTGCATGGTGCTTGCATTCATTCCTATCGCAGATACAGGTTTTAATGGATTTTGTGAGCCTTTCAGTGTTCTATATGCTGTGAACACTAGAGTGCAGCCAAGTGTTTCAGCATCAGTCAGAAAACAGGCAAGAGACCTACAACCTGTTACTTCATATTTTGTTTGCTTTGCTTAACATAAAATTATATTATTCTCAAAGTCTGCTTGGGTAGCACCTCCCCACTAAAAGCAAGTGAGAATTCCATTTATTTTCAGACAATCATAGAGTGGTTTGGGTTAGAATAAACCTTAAAGATCATCTAGTTTCAATTTCCCCTGCCATGGACTGGGACACTTTCCACTGGATCAGATTGCTCCATCCAGACCAGCTTTGAACACTTCCAGGGATGGGGCATCCACAACTTCTCTGTTCCAGTGCCTCACCACACTCATTGTAAAGAATTTCTTCCCAATACCTAATCTAAATCTACCCCTTTCAGGTTAAAGTCTTTATTCCTTGTCCTATCACCACATGGCTCTGTGAAAAGTCCCTCTCCAGTTTTTTCACCTTGGATCACCTTCAGGTGTTTTAACCTTGAAAACATTAGGTTCATCAGTACATTACCTATAGATTAACAACCTAGGAAGTTCTTACGGGGAAAAAAAACTTCAGGTGATTTTTCTCTCTTTCTTCCACAATACCTACATATATGCATCTTTAAAATAAATATAAAATCAAACTACTAAACATTATCAGTCTCAAGAAAAACATTGTCATCAAGGCAAAGAAAAAGAAAAGGTTCTGCATTGAAAGAGCTTGTATTGGGCAGTGGTCAAATTCAAGGATGTGGCCAGATATGTACATTGTTCATCTATGAAAGGGAGCTCCACAAGAGCAGCTGAGTGCAGAGTTTATCTCCAGAAAATTTTATCATGAGATAAAACCAGTTGCTAAGTAATTTTCATCTGTGAGCAGCAGTATGTAATACTCATTGACATAATACAGCCTTTACTGCTAGGCCAGGTAAATGCAAGATAGGGCTCTCCCTCTGCTGTGTCAAATTTCTGCTGTTGTGTTTCAGAGGAATAGCCAGAAGAGTCCTTTGCATCACAGAAGCCACACTACCAATACCAGTCAATGAAACTAGAAGATAACTGTTTTAGCTCCAAAACCCTCCAAGTCATTGATTAGGCACTTCTCCCTGAACACCACATGCCCATATTCAGCTGCTGTCTGGCTGAGTTTTCCAAATGCTTTTTGCTCACCTTGTGGACCAGCATTATGCAGAGTAACTTGGCTGGTCTCGGGCAGTTTCTTTAAAAATGGCAGCACTACACTCCCCTTTTCTTCCAGGACTTTTGCTTTCATCACCTGTTCAGACATGTGGGAGCATAAAGCAGCATTTAAAAAAGCAACTGGTTCAATCAAAGGTTAGCTTAAACCCTTTCTAATTATTTTCTGAAAAAACATTATCAAGCATGAAGCCTCTATCTCCAGCGATACAACACAGAGTTGCAGTATTGAAGTCCTGTAAGAAACTGGTAGCTGTTTCCTGTCGACACTCATACTGCCCTGCACACCAAAGTCAATCCTCTAACAACATTTACCTAACCAACATCTAACTTACCTGACAGTGCAGTATGGCCACAGCCATTTTTTACCTCTGCCACCACCTGCACTTGTTCAGCACTTCAAGAGGACTAAGAGGATGAGCTCCACTGTCTACACCTTCTGGATACGCTGCCCTCCTGACAGGTGGTGAGACTGAGGTTTGGAGGTTAAGTTCTCATTTCTAGTCCCACCAGTTTACAGGTTCAAATGCTGCAAGCAGACACTGTGGAGCTCCTTTTGAGGGGGAACTCTCTGACCACAGAATTTGGCAGCTGAAACAATCCTTCAGGGTCATGTTTTGAATTAACTCCTGAAGTGACATTAAATGGAGAAAAGTAGTAATTTTCACAATACACATTTCTGTGTAAGATCTTTCTCCCCTTTTTTTTGTTTTACATTCCCTCTATTTCTTGCTCATACATACCTCCTGTGCAGGAGGGAGATCTGCTTCCTTCTGCTGTACTGTTTCATCTTTCTTCAAATCTTTCTCTCTTGAAACAGTTTCCTCTGAAAGGACAGGACTGGGAAGAAATTCTAATCTCTTCACAACAGGGCTGGCACAAGCTGCAGTTGACTTGAATTGCTTTTGATCTAAACCTAATCCACACATAGAAGAGACAATGTTGCAAGGTTAAAATGCTTTTTCAAATAAAATGTATGCCTATTTCTTACAGTGCTATTTCTTACTGGATATACTGTGAGCCCATTTACTGGATGTTTTAAAAAAATAAACTTTTTTCTTCAAGACAGGAAAAATTAATCTCTCAGAGAAGACAAGACTCAAAGAATGAAATTCACCTATCAAAAGATATGTGCTTACACTTGACTTGGGCATCATGGGACACCCTTCATGGTCAACAAAAACAGAGAGGAAGTCCTTGGGAAAGAATCACACAAATTATTTCAGGCACTCCTCTGGCTGAGATGAGCTGTAACCTACAATGGACCTACTGAGCTAAGATCTCTTTACTGAAGTTACGTGATGAATCCTATCCTAAGATGCTACAAAGACAAGGAGCTATACAACATGGTCTCACTGTCAGCACTGGAGGATATTTCAGCTTGCCTATTTTCACTAAACCTACCACTTCCACTGACAATCAGTGAAGCATCAGACAACAAAATAAACTGCTAACAGGCAGCCTTGGACTGAAATAACCTAGCTGTCATCTAATTCTTAAAGTAACCCAACAAGTTGATGCTGGTTTCTGGGAGAAGGGACTAGAAGCATACAGGTCTGCAGCTGAGGGTTATGACAGCTAAACTTCTGATACCTGATGCCACCACTGGAAGCAGAGCAGTTGCCATCATCTCAGGCACTGAATAAGCACCCAAACATCTCTCCAATCTCCTAAAGCAGAAACTTCAGATCCTGTCCCCTTTCCAACCACAGCAGCAGCGGCAGTTTCTGAATATACCTCTTTGACAGGCTGGGAGAGTGAGCTAAGAAAGAGATGCAGCCTAAGACTCCGCTAAGAATGTGCACACAAGGAGAGACAAGAGCTCCTCCTGCTGCCAAGGCAGATGCATCCTCCTTTAGAGCATTAGAGGCATAGGGGTCACGGCATGGAAGTATTTGGCTTGTACTGAACAGCAGAGGAGGTTGTTGACTCTACAAGAAGTTCACGGAGTTTGGACTCCATCTATCCCTCCAAAGCAGACATAATGAAAACTCTACGTTACTGTACCATTTCAATTTTTACAATGCTATCTCAGTTTTCCTTGCCAGACAATATTGAAATTTGCTATCAATACTTAATGTTTAGCATTTCTGACAGCTGGGGAGCTGGAGCCAATGTGGCTTTGTGATTTGTAAACAGCACCAGCTCATCACCGTTGACTCCTGAAAGGAGAATTTGGTTGGTTCATTACAAGGTTGCACCTTCTACATTACCTGCCAGATGCAACAATCCAAAATTGTTAAGCTATGTGCTTTGGCATCTAGGGGCCAAAGTAATTAAGTCAGCTAATGAGCCCTTGCTAACAGCCCATGTGCTTCTAATCTTTGGGGAATGGTACCTCATTGATGTTCAAAGGCAAAGCTCAATTGTTTAAGTCACATTTATCCCCAACAAATAGGAGCATTATGCTTACATGCCAATTCCAGCCAGAGATCTTATTTAGATACCTACTTGACATGGTACTTTTTGCTTACCCATACCAAGTTGAACTTTGATAGACCCATTTAAAAAAATGAACAACAAAGAAATACCATGAACTTAGTATAATAGCATACAGCAAATAAAATGCCTACTCAAAGACAATGTTTCAGAAACACACTTTTGAGGAAAACAGCTTAAAATTCTACCAGCAAATTCCTTTCCCCAGATTAGGAATCATGCATAAAGGCTTTAAAGCAGAAAATTAGGAGTCTGCACAATACTGTCCATTTAAAGCCCTTATGGGGACTGGAGCGCTCCTTCTCACTCTTTCTCCCCATTCCTTAATGTCTTGGGGGAAAAATGTGTCAGACAGAAGCTATTACTGACTGGTAGCTTCTGTCATTGTTGCTTTCTGGTCACAGTATGCTGTGGCACTGGCTTTTCACTTGCACAAATGGCCAAGTGGACAACTCAGGTGCGTTGTTTCAACCACAGAACGACAGAATAGCCCAGGGTGGAAGGGACCTTGACAGAGCATCTAGTCCTGCCTTTTGTGGGAAAGTGAGCCTAGAAGAGATTGTCTAGCACCCTGACCAGCCATGCCTGAAAAATCTCCTGCCACAGGGTCTCTACCATGTCCCTTGGGAGGCTGCTGCGGTGAATGACTGTTCTGACTGCATACAATTTCATTTTATGTCAAGATTACTGACATCTGCAGCATTTTCTAATGAGCCCTGCTGGTGCTGCTGATCCTATCGGATTCGTCACAGGGTGTGCCTCAACCCGGGCCAGTAAGTGAGGAAGGGCAAGGGCAGGGGTGAGGGCAGCAGCACACCCACCTTGGGACGGGCAGGGGTGAGGGCGAGGGCAGCAGCACACCCACCCGGGGACAGGCAAGGGCGGGGGCGAGAGCAGCAGCACACCCACCTGGGGATGGGCACGCCGCGGGGGCAGGTGCCGCTCTGCTGGGGCTGGGCTCGGCTTGCGGGCTGTCAACTCCATCTAGTTCCACCGGGGAGGCCTGGAGAGAGGAACACAGCGTGGGGTGAGCGCAGAGGATACAAAAGCATGTCTTAATTCCCCAAGGCAGTGCTTGCTGCTCCTTTGTAGCGTGTTCGAACCACGTCAGTTTGGAGCTCAGCAGGGCGTTGGGGAGAATGTTTCAGAGCAATATGTGCCCGTTCAAGGACTGAATGGCTGCACTTTAATCTCCTTTTCAAATTGCTCATCATCAGCCGTTAACGTGGTTGGTTTGGAATAGCTCCTACAAGCTTTAAAACTGCAGGATAGCTTGGATTGTGTTAGCTGGAGATAAGCATACATTCCACCCCTAGTTTCCCCTTCCAGAATAACACAAAAACGTATGCATTAGTGAATAGATAGCACATTCTAGGGTTTGGAAAGTGGCAAAGTAATTAAATACTTCCTTTATTTCACGGTTGTCTAAACAATCTGTTATCTGAAGAGAAAAACCATAGTTGGTATTAAAGGTAAGGAAATACTTGAAACACTATTAAGGGAGGACTGAAAAAATATGGTGAGACCATATCAAGTCGATAATTAAAATGCCTTTGAAAAGCAAGCTTCCTGACTTGGGACAGGGCTGTTGCAGAGTTAAAACCACACTGTCAAAACAATGGTAACACTTCAGCTGATCTATTCAGCAGCTTCCACCATATATCCGCTTTTCCAGAAGGCAAATCAAGAAAAATCTGCAGTAAAGCTATCAGCCATTGCCGATAGCTAGTGTTTCTAATGCATCCAAGACCTAGAAAATGAGTCATTCAGTGGAGGAAAATAAAAAGTGCAGACTACTTTTAGAAATAAGAAGTAACATATTTCAGAAATAGTCTATTGTAGACTCTCTTTGCGGTCCTCCTCCCACTCCTCCATCTTCTTAACAGCTGCAAAGGAGGAAATCTGATGAAATTTCCTTTTTTCTGCAGGCAGGAATCAGACCTCCACCTTCTGCATGGATCCTGTTTCCTACCCTGCAGACCCACACGAGCCTATGGGCCCTTATCCGAACACGTCCCATGAAAAACAGACCTGGGCTCTCACAGCTCAGTCACTGGAGACATCTGCTGGCAATACCAACAGGATGGCAATACCAACAGGATGGCAATACCAACAGGATGTCAACACCTGTGGACACACCACAAAGCTCCAGAGAACTTTACTGCTGGCAAAGCTTGTGACTCCCTGCTTCATTTCCTCTCTAGAGGGAGGCATGCTCTCAGGAGGGACAGGGAACATGTCTGGGAAGATGCCCTGCAAAGAAACGGTGCAGACTGGTGTGGGGCCATGGCCAGTGACCCAGGCAAGCCCAGCAGGCAGCCAGCAGTGCTGGGAACAAGAGAAGGGGCCTGCAGCTGCCAAGGGCTGTGCTGCCACCTCTCAGCAGGACAGGCGCCAGATCACAGCCACGAGTCTCCAGAAGCGGCAGCGCTTGCTGGGGCTGGCTGCCCACCATCCTCCCCGCTGCCACCACTTTCCAGTGCACCCTCACCTCTGCCACCCTCAGCCTCTGCCCCCAGGTAAGATATGGAGACACAGCCCCCACCTAAAAGCAGTTCTCAAACTGGATGAGGCAGAAAGTGAAATAGAGTCTCTAAACACGTAACTTTGACAGTTTCAGGACCTCCTGTCTACCATGTCCACCCACAAATGCATCTATACCAAGAGTGAAGCAAGCACAGGCCTCTCCCTCCATTCTCACACAATCTCAGGAGGGACGATCACTGGAGATGAGCACAGGGTAAAACACAGACCCAAAGAAATGCTCCAAAGTCTCCAAGTCCTGTGCCCCAGAGGTTTACCTCTTGCCGCTTAGTTGCTTTTTCTTTCATATAACCCGCTTCTCTCTCGCTCAGCTCATCGGGACGCCAGCCTGGTGTGTCACTGAGAGTTTCCATTGCAAAAGCCCCCATAGAACACTACTGCAACTAAAGAAAATTTCCCCTTCAGCCTCAGTTCTGGCTCCTGATACAACAGCAGCCAGGGGAGAAGCTACTGGAAAACCTTCCCAACCTTGCTCATAGCAAGGTTGGAAAGGATTTCTTTTCTGCATGAGGACAGGCAGGCCAGTGTAAGAGGCTAGCCAGATAGGTCCACAGGATAGCTGTCCCTGTCCTCAGAGGTTTTCAAGATTGAAATGATCAAGCCCATAGCAACCTCCTCTGAACTCATGTCTGATCCTGTTTTGAGCAGCAGACTCAGCTAGAGACCTACAACCTGAATTTCTCTATACCATTCTACAACCTGCAAAACTCTGTTAAACCTAAGCAAATGGCTATTATTTAGAGCTCAGGATTTGCCCTAAACAAGGTAGTTTTCACACAGAAAGCAAGAGGCTCCAAACCCACTGCTCCAAACCATAATTCCTCCCAAAGAAATTGTTGTAGATTTCAATTATTAACGTTGAAATTGGTATTATTTTGGTAAAACAATGGATTTCACCTTTCACTCTCAAAAAGCAACTGTCCAAATTAAAAAATTAAACTAAATAAATACATTCAACTCTAATTTCAACATCAGAGGCTTTAAAGCCATAAACTGTAATAATCCCAGGGCCAAAACAAAAAGTGTTAAATTGTTATACTCAGGAAAGTCAATGGCTGATGTCAACTGGTGCTGGAAAAAGAGCACAGCCACAATGGCCTCTCAGAGGGGCTAAAATGCTCAATGAATGCTGCAGTGATGCATGGTGCACAGATATGACACACTTGTATCACCTCTGGGTCTAGAGCTACCTCATGAACTTAAACATGGTGCTGTCATGCAGCTATCCTGCACAAGTGCAATAACTAAACCTACCCATAACCTATATCCAGAAGGTTGAACCAGGTATAGACATAAATGTTATTTATAGATAAAAGAGCTACTACTTGCTGCAGGAAAATTGACTTTCCAATGGCATGCTGCAGAAGTTCTGTTCCTGCTCACAAGACTTGACTCTTTCTCCTCCCTCTGCTGAGCAATTAAATGCTAGTGACACACAGCTAAAAATATAAAACTGGTTAATAACTAATTTATGAAAAAATTAAGTCAACTTCACTGGGGAACTCCCTTATTTCCACTAAATTTAATTCTATTTATAATACCAAGTTAAGGTAGTATTATCTAGTATTTTATTCACAGGTATATGATACACTTAAGAAAATTCTTGTGCTGATACAATTGATACAATATCTTTTCTACCACAGACTATAATCCTTCACATTTTATAAATAGGTGTAATCAAATGGTGATGTTATCACTGACTATGAGAATAGGCATTCAAACATTTCATTACACCTAAGAGGACTGTATGTTGACATGGACACTGAAAGACTAACTTAGTGAGTAACCTTTCTGGGTGCTTCAGTTCTATGAGGAGCTCTCCTGCTTTGGGATAAAGGACTGATGTGGCCTCTCAGCACCCCTCCGCTGTATGTGTTTATGTGGGCAGAGGTCTCTTTTGTTCCAAACACTGGCTCTGCTGCAGGTGCCTCTGAGTGAAGGTTACACGCCACCACCACAGGTCATGAAGCCTTCAAGAGGAGCAGGAAAAACCCCAGTGCATGGGGGCTGTGATTTTATGTGCCCACAGATCAGGCTGGTGTCGAGACTGTCCTATTAGCTTCTGAAAACTGAAGAATGCTGTCTGCTTGGATGGGTGTTTTTATTTCCCCATGCATCTGGATACCCAGGAGTTAAAGTAAGCTTCCCCATTTATGACTTGGCCTTAGTTCACGATGGAAAGTTAAATATTGTGAGGGCAGATGTGGTTATAAGCATATCAGTAACAGAGGACAAAGCAACACCGGTGTTCTGCTGAACAAAGTATCCATTTAACAAAGACACAAGCACAAGTATATAGTGTTAACAAACACCCATTAGGCATGAAAATAAATTAGTTCAGTTCATGACAGACATGATTTTTATCATATAAACTAAGATATCAGTCCAAGTATTTCTTTAATTAAGATCATACAAGCCAGAAATGGCCATATTGGCTACTGCTGTGGCAGAACTTTACACCCTTAATAAAACCCTAAAAATACAATAACCAGAAATACCCAACATAGAGTACAAAACTTCTACAAGAATACAAACTTCAAAGGAAGTTACAGTAGAACTTTATTAATCCTTATTGTAAATTAGACAGAAACATAGCTCAGTTAACACTGCTTGCACACAAAATCATGTGAAATATTGTTACTGTATTTTTTGTGAAAACATGACAAAGCAAGCTGTCTGGAACCAGTGAGAATGCAGAGATACCAGAATAGAATCAGGTTAAAACTACAATTTAAATTCTGTAAAGCCATTCAGGAATGCAATTGGTTGCAATATCAATAGCCACATGTAGAAATTGTCTGACAAATCGCAAAACATCTGTGATTCGAATTCTACACATATCATTGACTTCAGAGTTTTTGTACAAAGATTTCCTCATCAAAATTAGTGTTGTCAGTTGATGTGAATGGTAATGGTGGCACGACCTTGGGCTGCCACAGCTTAGTTTCTTGCATGCTATGCCAGATATAGTACTACAGCCAGAACACTGCTTCAACAGGTTAAAGTCATCTGCCAGCTATATAATGCTATATTCAGGCCAGTTGTTCACAACAAAAGACCAGGGTAAATGTTGCAAGAAAGTGTGAAGTATTCCTGATAGTCATTAGAGTTATTACTGCTCAACTGGGGTGTAAAATGAGCTTCTTTCACTGACAGACACTGAAAAGTGCATGGCTGTCTGAAGGACAGGAGACAGGCATGTTACGTTCATAACCAAATGCTGAGTAGAGTTCCTTTTTAGCTGCTTTGAAGCTTTGCTGCTCTCACTTCTCATCCTACACCTTTTTCCCTTCAGGTAGGCCAGTCCTCCATGCATCTTTTCATGTGTGGTTCAAGACAAAGCTGTCAATCTGGAACAGACGTACTTACTCAGTGAGTGTTTCTTGTAATGAATCAAAGAACAAAGACTTGTCTTACCGGATATGTACAAACTAGGATTTCAGCCCTGCTTGCCTGTACCTTGGCCAACAATCCTCAGCCACAAGAAAGCTTACACTTTAATCTCAGTTCAATCAGTGAATTTTTGAACATGAAGGAGATTGTTACTTGGATATAGAAAACAGGTTTATATTGTGCCAAGCATGCATAAGAAATGGACAAGTTTAAGCTAGCTAGATAAAAATTAAAAGAAAGCTCTCCCCACCATCACCACCTCACCCTGATCTTTTTTAGGTTAATGCCTATATTTAATTTTTTCAGTTGATCAGAGCAAAGTTATAATTAGAGCTATAAGAAGCCAATAATTTCTAAATTCTTGTAAAAAGATTGATTAAAATAAAGCGATGTTACTTACTTACTGACAAAGTAATTCCCCTACACTAAAATCTGCACAAACACTGTTTTAAAACAAAACATTTATTTTGCCAACTTCTGATTCAAAGAGCTAGCGGATACAACTTCTCAGCATTTGTAGTGTCCACCACTGTTCTGTATAGTGGGAAGAAAACACGGCCTAAATGGCTGACAGGTAGGACCAGGATGAGGAGATGGTTCTCACATTTTTGTTGATATTGCCACTGATTGATCAGTCTTTGGGCCTGTGACCGAGTTTTTCCAACTGCATTGAGAGGTATAGCTATGCTTTACCTACCACCCCTCTTAGCATCGCTCCACAAACACCAGTGGGATATTTTCATCCTGTTTGTAGGCCAAGTTTATCCTTTTTAGCCTTTAATCACAGGCAAAATTTCATAAGCTACTTTAAGTAAAGGTAAGTCTCTTGTAAAATCCCTTATACACTACCTATACTATACCTAATACTCTTCCTATACTCTAGAGAGATAAGTACACTTTTTGATAATATTTTTCTTTACTGTCCTGCCCACCTGCTGCAGTTTTTTGCATCTCATTTCATGGTAGATTTAGGCAGGATGTACATATGTTTCCCAGTCAGTCTCTGACTGCCAAGTATTATTTGATTCCCATATAGATGGGGTCCTTCTCTTGTCAAAAAGACAACTGACGCTGGGGTCTCACCCACAAAAAAATGATCTCTGCACTCCCAAAAGCCTCAATAGTATTAATGTTTTAAGTGATGCAACTTAAATAAACTTCAGGCCAAAAGCGCTGTTGGAGTACAGTTGCACAGCATCTTCCCCTATTACAGACAATGCCTGAGGGCAGCCAGACACATTCATACTGGGACTACAGAGCTTCAAAGGGAAGCCTGCCAGGCTGAGAGAAGACAGAACCAGTCCATTTGACAAATGAACTGAAACAGCAGGGGAACAGCCCTACAAGGGATGGAGGAGGAGAAAGGGGCATGTAAAGAACAGGGAAGAGAATCAGAAGGGGAGGAGAGGCATAGGTAAGGTTTATGTGAATAGAAATACATATTTCACAAAAGAGACTTGGAGCAGAAAACGAATGAATAAAACATAAAACCAAACCAAATCTACAAGCAACTAGAGGAGAAAAAACAAACCCCTGACCCAGCATTTCTCAACAGAGGAACTTTTGCCTGCGAATCTTATTCAAATGCTGGGAAGGACATAGCTAACAAGAACTGAATCAATAAAATATACAAATAAACACAGTGTAAGCAAGTTTAAAAATGGCTTTGAAAACATGCTTAATTTGTAGAAATTTTCTCAAGGCAAAAGAGCTTCAGTAATTTCTTCCACTCTAGACAGCTCTTCTTCTTCATCTCAGCTGCTTTTCTATGCCTGTTTCTGCCATTTTCTCCTCCTCTTCTGGAATGTCAAAAGGGTTACACATCAGAGAAATGTAGGAGAAAACCTATAGCCCAGTTTTCTCCTTGTGGGAGGTGGTAGTGGAGGCTTTCAGAAGGCATCCTTACTTCTAAGAATGTGTAGCTTGGAAGTCCCATCCCTGGAGCAAAAATCAAGCCTCTTTTTCCTCTCTGGAATGCTGACAGTGACAACTAGATGCAGTATCCTACTGAGCAAAAGGTCACATTTTATGGGGAGTGGGACAAGCCCAGGAGGATCTTCTCTTTCCTAATTTGGATTCCCAGCCTTCCTAGGAGGGGTTATATCCTTCAGAGAGGAGTTTAGCCTTTCAGGCTCTGCAGATGAGGCTGACATTGTTGCATTAGTTGTCTAAAGTCCAAAGTAAAATAAGTACAGCAAGAAGGCTGAGTGAAGTGCATCCAGCGTCGCTGCCCAATTCTTGCAGACAAGGCCCCAGCCCAATTACATCCATATCAAGCTGTCTATAGCAGTGCTTGTCTGTGTCCCAAAACACATAGTGAAGAAGTCAAGCATCAGTACCATGCCCCATCTCTGTAACCTGGTGTCTAAGCCCTTTCCATCAACAAACCAGGGCTCTCCTGTATGCTCAATAGCTAAATTACTGCCCATGCCTTAGTCTGAGGCAGGGAGACCTGGAAAATTTAAAAGAAGCACCTTGGTAATAAGAAGTAAACATCCAGAAGAAACAGAACCTGAAATCTTATTTTAGGCTGGCAAATTTCCTTCCAGCCACAGGCAGATCTCCTTCTCCTCTCTCGAGTCACATTCAGTGTATTCCACTTGTTTTTCCATGTAAGATCCCCCTCAAAGCAGTCTGCTCTCCTTGCTCTGCCCTTGACATGCTTAATACACATACCTTTGATTGAAGCTGAAGTGCCAGGAGTAATTACGATGATTTGCACTACCTAGTCACATTACTGATGGAATTGTGAGGCTAGTTATATAAAATTTGTGGTTAGAGGATAGACACTCTGTCAGTAGCACCATTTTGGTGCATACTCATTCTCTCTTGTAGTCTTCATCACCATGTGCATTCAAGCTTACAAACCAGGAGCTATTCTGCAAATGTCAAGAGTCACAAGGAACCTGAGGAGTCAAACTCTTCTGCCTCCTTTGCCAGTATCACCACAAGAGCTAAGAATTGGAAAGAGAAACCAGACACAGAAAAACTTGCATTCAGCTGGTCATATCATCCTCAGAGCTGTAGAAAGGGGAGGATGAGAGGACATCAAACAGGTACAAGCACACTCAAGAACAAACAGTGACTTCTGTTGCTGAGTTTCCTTGTAACTCTAACTAGGCTTGAAAATCCTTAAAAAGGAGACAGTAACACTTTCACTTGGCTACTTTTCTGATTGTCATTGAGCTTCTAATCTTCAGCAAGCTGAAGTTCTTCTCTATTCTCCAAACACTCCCATTACCTGCTCTTCCATATCAGATGCAAAGCTTACCTGGTTTTCCCTCACAGCCAAGTTGTTCTGACAGGAGCAGCCTCAGCTCTGCCTTCCCTGCAAATCATTCACTTTTGACTCAATACCAGTTCCCTCTGACAGGATTGAGTCTGTGCTCACAGCACACCCCAGTTCTCATGATTGCTGCAGGTGCCATGGTTTGGTTTTCCATAGCTAGAGACTGGCATTAAGCACGGGAGTAAAACACAAACCCTTTCTCATGCATGAGCCATCATGCCCCAGGACAGAGCCCTGTCGGCTCCCTGTTATCTATCTGGCCAATGCTTGGATGAAATCTGACATGAAAGAAAAAATTATCATACTCCAACTCTCACCACATCTCCAATTCTCTTTGTTGTTACACAGAAAAAAATGGTAAGAATTCCCTCTCCTGTCACTTGCTTGTAACCCTTTTACATGCTCTCTTTGCAATCCTCTCCTTATTTCTTGTTCTGTTTTTCCTATCTACTTTTATTACAGTTTTGTAGCATCTAGATATCTGCTGTGATATACTCCAGTTTTACTCCTGCCTTTTTCCCTGGGGAAGAGGGGGAAGAGAAAGATGAAAAGGTAAAATTAATTTGTTTCTCTGATAAGGCAGTTATGAAGCATGTTGGCCCCTCAGAGCATTTCAATAGCTTATACTCTTTTCTAATATTTTTTAGAGGGGAATGAAAACCAAATGTTCAAAACTGCCAGCACATCCACATCCTCTCTTTGAAAATTGAAAACTGAGACTAATTATAATGGCTCACACAGTCCAATTATGTTCCTGATCTAATCAGCTTACATTAGGAGAAGCACTGAATAAACCTGCACAACAGCTGGGACACTGAATCAACTCCTCCCTGTCCCAGCACATTTAAAGCATGCTTATCAGCTGCATGACATCTGGGGAAAAAATTCAAAACAACAACAACAACAACCAAAACCAAACCAAACCAAACCAAACCAAACCAAACCAAACCAAACCAAACCAATAAACAAAAAACAAAAAACCAAACCCAACCCAAACCAAACCAAACCAAAAAAAACAAAAAAAAACCCCCAACACAATTAAAAAAACCCCACTGGCTGCAAAAAGTTTTTTTAATCTTACCCTACTATTTCTCCACCCACATACAAAAGGAAGAAGCCTTTAATTTACAAAGGATTTTGGTTTTTGTTTATAGTTTTTTTTCCTGGTCTGGCCATAACCTTGTGAAATAAGGCAAACATAGGCACTCGGGTATCATTAGTTAGTGATTAAACACATCATGAGACAGAAAACTGGCAAAGAAAGTAAGACTGGATTTTTCGTGTTGGTCTTACTGTTGGCTCTTCGTGCACACTCTGAGTGGCAGGCCTCTGTAAACTGAGCTCAACACTTGGGGGGTCCTTCTTCAACTCTACCGGAGGCCTGTCCCCTCTGGCTACTCCATCAAATTTCAGAGATCTGGTTGGTGAAGAAGTAAATATTACTGTTGTACATTCTTTATCCTTTTCTTCCATGCCGTTGACATTTTCTCCATTCATGCTGACTTTTTCTTCTGCCTGCAGAATACAGTTAAATAAGTATGCTAAGGCAAGTAGCATTCAAAGGAATTTAGGAAATTAGAAGTTCAATGTGATACTACAATCATTAACACAGTCTGTGTTATCAGTGAAGGATGGAGCCAAGCACATATTTCATTCAAGAGGCCAAAACAGAAGACCCTATGACCCTAGGGGGCTCATAAACAAAATACAGACACAATGAAATAATTTTTCTGGATTTCCTGGTTTTCCACATTCCATTCTCTCACTAACATAGACACTCTTTGTGCATCACAGATCAAAGAATGTTTTTAAAAAATACATTTTTATGTTAAATTTAGACCAAAACTGCTGGGTTTTGCATTGCCTTATGCAAGAACCAAGCAGGTTCTCCAGGACTAATTATGCTGATGAACTGCTTATGTACCCTGATGACCTCATCACAATATTAGCAGTCTGTGCTTTTTTGAAGCACAGTCATGTGAACTTTGAAGGGACAGGAGCAGCAGAGTTCATTCACTTGTTTCTTACAGGGAATCAAGGCACCAGCAAATAAAACTGGGCACTCCACCCTCTCCATAAGGGGATCAAATAGATTAGCTGCTTTCCCAAAAAATGACTTTAGGCAATCTCCTTGAACAGGAGAGTGTGGAAACAGTTTAACTACCTTTCTTCTCAGCGTCAACCTAGCTTCTTGGTGGTCATATATTCCTGCTAGGGAACCTTTAAGCAAAGAAGAAAGTACAAATATGCTTTGGCTTCTTCCTCTGCACTGATGCAACTTCTTGGCACTTTAACACTGTAGTTTCTGAATGAAGGTGGCATGTAAAGACTCCCTTCAATCTGAAGGGCTCTTTGTAGAAGCATACAGGGAAAGTCTGGCTACAGAGAACTCACTAGCCATTCACGGCAAGAGGGCCCAGGTGGAGAGAGACCAAGAGAGGACCAGTACCACCACCTTGCTCCTGCTACAGCACAGATGTTTATAGGCTTGTCAGCAGGGGTGAGGAGTAAGGAGGGCTTTGCTACTCTGTGCAGAGATCCTTCCTTGCTTATTGAGTGAACAGCTTGGATACCTCAGGAGTGGCATTCCAACTCAATATATACCATCCGTACCAAGCTGAGGGCAAACTCTTCCTATGACTTCTTGTACACATGCATCCAGAGGCCTATTCTTTATGAGCATGATTAACTAAGAGGCCATCTCTGAGCTGGTGGGCATCCGTAGCTCTGCCAGATGTGTGGGAAGGTGAAGGCAGTTAGTATCTCACACAATCAGCTCCACCACCTGTTTCAACCCTTCTGACTGTTTTTCAGATGAAAATGTTCCCTCCCTTTCCACACTGACATCATACACTTAACACAGTACCTCTCTTAGGGTTCATTTCCAAACACAAGTGTGAGCAGGCATTGAGCCCCAAGTCTTCTGGGACTGTGTGGTGGATTATCTACTAGAGAGGCAGGTTATGAGAGATGTCAAAAATAAAAAAGCCAGGAAAACCCTGGCAGGCTGCATCATCCATTTCAGTGTCTCTGTTTAGACTAAGCCATTTCTCTATTTATATTAAGGAGGAAAACCAAATGTTCAAACGAGCAGGACAGATGCCCTGGCTGCAGAGTTAAACAAACATACTCCTTTCCTTCTGATCTGGAGGAATTCAACACATTGTCACCAGAGCCAAGAATCATTGACAGACTGGTATTTCAAGGGAAAATAATGCTACAGCTACATGTGCTAGGGAATGATTCCTACTGAGACAAATCACATTTTTTCACATCACGTGAACAAGACTCAGACAGATTTTTTTTGTGGTGGCTGGTGGGAGGGTAGGAGCCTTGATGGGTTAGTTTCTTCCCACATATGTGAATTACATATGCAACAACATTATGGTGATACACACATATCTTGGTCCTCTGATGAAAAAAGTGTCGAAGATCAGAAAAAACCAAAGATCCACGATTCACTGATATCTAAAAGGTAAACTCTGGGGGCTTACCACAGGAGAAACAGGAATTATCAGTTTCACACTTCAACTAGGAAGCATGGTGGGGTGTGGTTTCCACAAGAGCTGGGACAGACTTCAATAAATTATACATGACATCATATTTTTTTCACTACCTATAAAAAGCTGACTTATTTTTTAGAAAGTAAACAACCTGAATATACATGGTAGCAGTGCTACGGGGGTATCAGCAGGGCTTCAGGGGCAAAGTATGAGCAATGGCAGACAGAAGGGAACCCAAACCCTAGAGACTGGGGGCACCCATGCCAGTAGGCCTCATACTGCTCACAATATGACTACAGTGAGACTTGGGTAAGCTCCAGTTTTGGTACTGGCACTGTGAACAGCAGATGTTTTCGAACTTATTCTGGTTTGTTCTTTTTAACACATCCTAGTCCTTTGCTTTTTCCATCATTGGTTCAGTATCTTAGTCCCATTCTACATAACCACCCAGCCAAAAGATACACTCCTCACATGTCATATTCTGGTTTCAGAATATTCTCTCCTATTCTTCTCCAATCCTCTTCTTCCACAAGTCTCATCCTTACTCCCAGCAGCCCCACTTTCATCCAAGT
>VYZT01011067.1:0-39708 GCA_013400735.1 Pomatostomus ruficeps
AACAAGGCTCTCCGGCATCCAAATTTCAGCCCTTGTCACTGTAATCAAGTGTCATAGCTGTCTTTTTCACCACAAAATCACATTCAGGATGGGAAATGATGAAACCCTTGGGATTTCACTGTTTTGTCCCTCATATTTCAACATGTGGACATTATTTCTATCACCTTCTTCCTTTTCAGGTTCTAAACTGTCTCTGAGAAAGAATGGTCACTTGATTTGGTTTTGTAACATGCAGCACAAACAATAACTGATCAGCAAAAATTTGCCAGAATTTCCACAATAGAAGGTTGTTTATTCTTGCAGTAATACCCTGATTTCCTGAGTTGCTACTGTTGTTACAAATGCTTCAACCTCAGGAGACTAGAGGTTACTCAGGTATTTAAATATTTATTTGAAAAAAAAATCCTGGTTCTCGCATTAGTGAACAAAAGCTTGAGAATATGAACTCTGTTTCATGTCTGAAATTTAGAAAATAATAAAATAACAGACCCTGATATCTTCAAAAATCATATATTATGTAACTAGATCTCACTATTTTTCAGTTGGGAGAGAAGTAAGTATGATTCATACTTTTTTTCCCAACTGATAATAATAGTTGAAAGATAATTCTAATACAAGGTAAATGCTTGTTTTTATTGTTAATTTATACTGTTCCCATCTTTGATACTTACTGATTTGAAATATTTTCCACTGGTCAATGCAGCGATTATCTGGACAGGATGCATTTATTTGATCAGGGCAATCTGTTGAACATTAAACAATATTTGAAGCAAGGTTAATTATTTGCACTGAATTAGCTCAGACTCAGAAGCTTGTGGTTTTTCTGAAAAAACACAGGCAAGAAGAAAAAGTTCATTTCAAGAAAAAAAAACAAGGATGGTTAACAGTGCTTTAGCCCTTCAGGTCCTTCCACTGGTTATTCTCCTAGGAACCACACATTTGTGCGTGAGTATGTTTTTATCCTCCTTTTCTTTCCATGTGCCAGCTCTGCTGTATCCACTTTTCAGGCCACTGGGGTGACCAAGTTAATGTAGCGTAAGAGGGAGGCCCTATGGGGGTTTTTTTAAGCAGACATCTACAGTGTCAAGCAATGGCTCTTCTGGGTCCCTTCAGTGGCCACTCCACTCCCAGCAGTCTGTGGTGGGGAGTGTAGTCCCTCTCCTAGACCCTGGGCACTAAGAAACGCCCCAAAACACTGGGCTACAGCATGGGCAGCTCATCTTAAAATCATAGAACATTTTGGGTTGTAAGGTGCCTTAAAGATCATGTTGTTCCAACCCCCTGCCATGGGCAGGGACATCTTCCACTAGACCAGGTTGCTCAGAGCTCCATCCAGCCTGGCCTTGAATGTTTCCACAGATGGGGCATCCACCATCTCCATGGGCAACCTGTACCAGTGATTCACTACCCTCATCATAGAAATGTTCTTCCGTATTTCCAGTCTTCCTTCTGAAGGGACTAAATATCAGATTAGAAAGGTCAGGTAGGCACTGTCTTGGCAGTTTTGCAAACTCTTCTGTAAAAGGTAAAACTTCCCCCAGCCATATGTTTTGGATGACTGAATTATCGTTGTCGTTAACGTGGGAGGAAGGTTAATGGCAAAATATTCAACACAGCTAGGGGTGACCAGAGCTCTGCTCTGGCAGAGCTTGATATACTTTCCTACATCTATTCATCTCCTCTTTAAAGAAGACTGGAAGAATGACTTGTAATCAAAGGAAAGTTAAAAGTCAGTTTTAAAAAAATTTCTTTTGTTCTTCCAAGCAATCAAGTAGATGTTCTTATAAAGGAATCTGAGGTTCTTTAAAACATCTGCTTTTTTAGTGACATTTCCTATGTGTGCAGATTCATATTTACTGAAATATGTTGCAAAAATTCATATGTGGATGTGTTTAAACTGAATTCTTTGGGAAAAATATATAATGAGGGGGGGTTGATTTGTTTAAGAGCTCTGGAATCTGAGATCAGTGATTTTTGCAACTCAATAGAGTAATTGTTAATTAGTCTATGATCAGGACCAAAGTCACACTTGGTCCAGTAGTACATGTAGCATGTTACTGAGGGGATCAGCTCTAGGCTACTTCAATGCCAGTTTTACAGACTTTGTGGGAACACCATCTAATATAAATCAGGTCATAATGAATTTGGCAGTGTTAATTCATGCTCAGTGAGGAAGATGTGTGGCCAGTCTTAGAGAACATGAAGTCTTGCCCAGATTTTTTTCTAACCATTCCTAAGTGTTAGATTGATTCAATAGCTTTGACAACCCTAATCTGACTTTGCTTTAAAAACTGCTATGGAAAATATAGAGTATATCTTCCCCTGCCCCTGAAAATTCATTAACATTGCTAAAATGCAAAAGCAATTCTGCTGTCACTGAAAAGCAGCACGACAGAATATTCAGCAGGCTAGTTTTTAATAAAACATGCTTTTTCTTCATAATTAATATAACAAGGTTTTCTGGCTTAGCACTTGGCATGGATCCCAGAAAAAAAAAAGAAGAGGGGAATGAGCCACCATGATGTGACCATTGCATAAACAAACAAGTTATGAGACGATATTTTTGTCCTAATGATTTGTCCCAAAGAAAAAGTTGCACGGAAATATTTTGAATGAAAAAATAATAGATGTTGCACTTTGCTGAAACCACTGAAAGCACCTTTAAATTCCTATTTTCATCCTTTCCTAGAATGATCTATCTTCATCATTTTTACCTGAATCTGATTTTAGAAGTTTTTATAAGTAACAAGCTGATTAACAAATATTATTGGTGACATATAGCAGAAGTCAAACATGGGTTTAAGCAGTAGCTCATGCTGAGTCAGTCACAATAGAACAAGAAAATACTTGGACATTCACGGATCTGGCAGGTTTGGAGCAGAACCCTAAGGCAAAAATTTTCATTCAGTTATTTCATACTACCTGAAGAGAAACTGATCTCATCTGTACGAATCCAAATTATTTCCATAAAAGGCATAAAGCTGCATGGTGAGAACTGAATTTGGTCCTTTATTTTAGCATATGTGATGCAACTGCACCAAAGATTGTCTTCAGACATATCAGGTCTTCTCAGATTGGTTTTTTTTCCCCTGCTTTTCATTTCACCTGCTCAGCAAGATACCATAGCAGAAATGTGCCTGCCATCAGGTATTGTATTAAGTATTCCTTAATTAGCCAAAGAGAAAGCCAAAGATCTCTGCTGCAGTTGAGCTGTGTATCCTCACTTATCCGGACTTTTATTGAAGCAACCTTTCTGCAATATACCCAGATTTAAATGGTATGCTTAAATGTTGTGCTGAGTTGGGCTAGAGAAATCTGGAACAGGACAATACGAAGTTGTGTCCCACAATACTCCAGTGGTGGCTCTGCCTGTACACCAGGCTGCAGCTCCCACTTAAGAGTGCTTTAAACAGATTCAGCACATGTTCACAGGGGAAAAAAAGATATTTTTAAATCTACAGGTGTTCACATCAGGCCTTTTCCTGTATCAGAGTTCCCTACAAACTCAGCTTCCCTGGGAGCAGGGAGGAAGACTTGCAAGGGTGAAAGTGGTAGAGGTGGCTCTTCACTGAATATTTTGGAACTTCAAAAAATTGATGTCCACTTAATTATGACAGGAAGTGTTTTGAAAGCACTAGCCTTGCACAATCCAGTAATCAAGTGCACTTAGTAGTGGAAAGGGAAGGATAAAAGTATCACATTAAGATCAAACAATTGCAAAAAAGAACCCCTTATCATAAGAGCCTATGTCCCTCCTGGCCCATAGCAAGTAGGATTCTGTTGCCAGCAGTGCAGGTCTTTCCTTGCCTCAGGTGCTTAGAGACCAACATTTTAGGGTGTTCCAAAGTCAACTCTGTCTGACATCTTCTTCTATCCCCCAACAGATCCATTCCTGTAGCAAACTCCCACTTCTGCTCCCCTCACCCTCCCTCCAGGGCTGCAGCACGTACACAAGGGCTTCACGCTCCGTTGTGCTGCGAACCGATCCCTGCAAAGGGAAGTGAATGCTGCCAAACCCACCTGGATTTGTGGCCCATCAGGTGTAATACCCTTCTGCAGTGCTCGCTAAATTTGCCTGATGCAGCAGGAAAGCAACAAAGCCCTGGGAGCGCCCCCAGCTAATTTTGCACCGTGCTCTCGGAGAGGGAAGCGTTCCTCGCTGACCCCCGAAGGCAATCAGCTTATGCCCTGCAGCGTGCAGGTTGATATCCCGTGTAACTAAAGGGACTTAATGACTTTGCATAAGCTTTAAGTCTAGCAGTATAACCTGCATTCCCAGCACTGGCTGCAGGAGCATTTGATAGCGCAGGCACTCGTGTTAGTGTGACTCCTGCAGCTCCTGCTGGCTCCTGCAGCCCCCTGAAACACATTTTGCATCTTCTCCTTGCTGTGGCATCCAAGGCTGACCCCGTTTTCCACCTGGGAGCACAAGCACACCTCATCCACCAGTGAGCAGCTTTAAAAACACCCAGCTGCTACTAGGCCACCTCTTACAGTGCAAAGATTAATTTGGAAACTTTGATTTCTTGGAAAACAGGAGCAGGTAACTCCTGAGCAGAGAATCAAGCTGGTTTCAGCAGCACCTCTGAAGGACCTTGCTTTTTTCCTGGATCCCCGTGGGTTTTGTGCTACCATAGGAAAGGTTCACAAATAAATAATCAGCAAAAGAAAGATTTAAAGTGTGAACTTCTCTGGGTACCCTGGGACTGGTGGATAAGAAACACACCATTTACTCTGATGCACAAATTGCAGTTCAGTGAGGAGGCAGGAATGTCTTGTTAGTGGAGAAGTGAAGAACTCAGAGGTTTTGGTGGAATCCTTTCAGAGAATGGTTTCCCAGGCTAAAAACACACCATGTGTTGCATGTGTGCTCCAGATGATAATATGCCCTGCTTTCATTATGCTGCAACCATGGCCTTGGCTGAGAAACACAATGTCATTGCTGGAAAAGCCACTTTCCCTTGAAGTTCAAAGACTGTCACTACCCAAGATGGTTGCAGGCAAAAATCTGGCCGATTGTAAGAGCATCAGAACTGTCGATTCCCTCCTCCTTTGGCAAGCAGCCCAGACAAAGGTTCCTACTGAGAGCTGTCAGCAGGATCAAGGGGTTCACTACGAGAAGGCAGTAGCTGTGTCTGCCCTTGTGGCTCCTTCATGCCTTGTGTCACTTGTGGATGGAAGTTGATCAAATATCCATCTTCATTCTCCTGTTCAACCCCATCCCACCTCCTTCTTGGCCGCAAAGCTGTGACTGCACAGATGAACAAATGAAAGCATAATCTTTGTTTTTCTGGCATGGAGGCCACTTCATGACGAGTCGCTGGAGAATTTGCAGCACTTAATGCAATTAAGAGAATAAGCCAATTCCTACCAATGCAGTTTAATACTGGAATTCCTACAGTACTTTGTTGCAATGTGTGTGTATGTAATTTTCATCTCTCTTGCTACTCTGTCATGCAAGCTTGAGTAATTACACTGTGTTCTCTGGAAGTCTATTTTGCACATATGTAAATTCACAGCATAACCCTGGGCCGTCACCTTTTTCCTCTCTTTCTCCACCTGCTTTTGTGTTTTAGTGATTCATTTTTATTGTAATAAGGGGTAGCAATGTACATAAGACACAATAAATAGTTCAATTGCAGAATGCCCTTGGCAGCTGTAAATAATTTCCCTTGAATTTGAGGTCAAATCTTCCTGTGTTTATTCAGAAAGAATTGCTAGAGATTAACTGGACATTTTTATCTGAGAAAGAGCCATAGGATTCCATCCTGAGATGAAGAAAGCTCAGGGTTCTGTCATTCCTGTTTGAAATCTATTACATTTCATTAGTCTCTCTTCCTTAAAGAGTTGAAATGGAAAAATTGAGTGTATCATGTATCTACAATGTTTAACCTTAGTACAAAGTCTATTTAGCAAAATTTTGATGGTTCTTTGGAGGAATGAAGTTTTAGTGAAGTGCTAATCATCACAGTGACAAAAGACAACAAAGTTCAGGTGAAATTAGGCTATTTTTAATTTCACAATATTTTGTAGGAGCCAAATAAATGTAGTTGACTCAGCAGTGCACTGGTACCCATATAAAATGTCTCTCCTAGGGGGGTTCCCCCCCCCCCCTTTTTTTTGGTAAGGTTTCTTTTTTATGAGCCTAAAGTAATAAAATTTAAAATTGCCCTCTGCAAATTCTTCCAGCTTTGTCCCTCATCACTGCAGACCTGCTATGAACAGAATCCAGTGGTTTTATTCCCTCTTGAGAGAGCGCACAAAGTATCGGTGTCGAGCTGCAGCAAGGAGACTGTTTGGTGAAACCAGCCCCACAGTCTAATTTCTTCTCCCCCCGCCCCCCTTCCTTTTGTTCGCATCCTGCTCCTCGCTGGGCTCAGTGTTGCACCTCGTCGGAAGGACAAGATCCTCCTCTGCTGGCCACGAGCAATACGGCACTGCAGGCAGGCGGCCCTGCCTTCGCTGCCCCCGCCTGCGCTCCCTCCTGCAGCCCCCTCCCGGACCCCCGCCCTGTGCACCCTCCTAGCAGCCTCCTTCTGCATCCCATACCCAGCATCTCGCATTCCACAGCCTCTCCTGGAGCGGAGGAAGGGGAGAGCTCTAGCAGACAGGAGGGAAGGAGCGAGCTCTTCCTCCTCCCCTGCTGCACACCACCACGGCAAGCTCCACGGCAAGCTCCACGCCATGAGTCCAGAGGCTAATATTTGGCCCTGTGCTGGCTAGCAGGGGTGAAAATGCTTCAAAACCAGTGTGGTTCGGTGAGTGGTCCAGTGGACCTCAGGGCAGAGGAGAAAACTCTCCATGCTGAGAAATCAGCTCTGCCAGAGGTTTTGTTTCCTGCGGCTCTGCTGCTGCAGCCTGTGACAGGCACTCGAGGAGGGAAAGCTGCAGCACAAAACGAGATACGGGGGCCTTACAGCAAAGGTTGTGTTTAACTCCTGAACTCTATGCTGGGTGCTCCAGAAACATTTATGCTGTGGCAGCAGACAAAGGCTTTCATCCAAAAACAGGAATCAAAATCTGGGAGTCAGCCACCAGCCACCAAGCCACTGCCTGCTCTGAAGGACGTTACTGGGAACCTGCACATTGTCGAGGGCACCAGTTTAGTGCAAGAGGGAGTTTAGGGTGCCTGCCCTTTTGTGGTCAACTCTGTCCATGCTTGGGCAGAGGGGCAGGTGGATAACCTGGAAAAGAAAGTAGTGTAGCACAATGCTATGTCTCTCATCTTTCCTATTTCCTTGGGGTGTGAGCACTGTGAGACTGTCATCTCTGCCTTACAGCTAGGGAAACTGAGGCACAGGCCAGCCTGGTGCACCTCACTCAGCCTGGGCTGAAACCCTCCAGGATCCCCTGGAGTGCCAAGGGCTGGCCCAAGTGCAAGGGCAAGCTCACTAAGTCAAACCTTTGAGACCCAAACCCTTCCAGCCCCATAAGGCAAACAGCACAACTGGCAGCACAGAGAGCTGGAGAGGGAAATGAAATGTTTCTTGCATCATCCTGCTCCTATTGCTGCTTGCTTGTTCTTTGTTTCATCTGTTTCTCCAAAAGAAAGGAGTACACTTGCAGGGTTTGTTTTGGTCGGTGTTTATGGATGAACGCTACCACTAATTGTAAATGGAGCAATTAGACCTTTGCTTTATTTAGTCTCCGTTGGGGTCTGGCAAAGGATCTGACGAATGCTGTACCTGCACTCAAGAAACGTATACACCAAGGACAGAGCTTTTACAGCCTTCTCATTTACCGTCATCTCCGCACTCATTCAGGAGGGGCAATTGTGTGAGGATGTGTGTCCTTCCAGCTGCAAAGGATTTAGTTCTGTATGTGTGTGGCTCCCTCAAATGCACCTGGGAAGGGGCTCTGCTGAGTGGTTCAGGGGACACTGCTCTCATTAAAGTCAGTGGGGAAGAGGAGAGCTGGAGTGTCTGTTCTCCCTGGCTCAAACACAAGAGGGACGCAAACGTGCCTGAAGCAAAAGCTCATTTATATATTCCAGATAATATTCACAAACGTGAATTCTGAGCTTTTTATTTTGTCCTGTTTCTTATTCATTTCTTTTGATTCATTTGTTCTTAGTCTCAACCAGCATTATCTGAGAATGTCTTTCTTCTATATATAATGTGTGACTAAACAGGGCATATATTTACAGTTAATTGTGTCTGTAGCAATGCATAGATGCAATACATAATAACTGTATATGTATGTTTGCTGTCCTTACTATGTGTGTTAAATTGTTTGGAAATACGTTTTATTCCCTAAAATCATGTGAGGGATGAAGAATAGCAGCTTCAAATCTCCTTTACACCCACTGTTAGCCTATGTATCGTCGCTGCAGGCGGGTAATCCTGTCAGCAGCTGGGATTTAGAGCAAGAGGGAAAGCAAACGGAAATTGTCACGCTGGGGATGCATCCTGGAGTAGAGTCAGTGCCTTTCCTTTCAGACAAACCTCACTCACACTCTTCAAAGGCTGAGAGCTGTTTTCCGTCTTCTTCTGTTCCCTTTTGTTGCTTGCCCTTGATCATGAGCCAAACAGGAAAGGCTGGAGCCCCACACTGGAGGTGGGACACATGGCATTTCCTCCTGGAAAGTACCAGAAATATTCTCCTGCGTCCAAAGGTTGCTGTCAGCTTTCCAGCTCAGGGGTCCAGATCCCACAGGGTGCACCAGGCGTAAGGTCCTGGGCCATGCTGCACCACCCAACATCCACTCTGCCATGCCCTGGTGCCTCCCAGCCTCCCCTGCCAGGCGCTGGCGCTGGAGCATAGTCTCTGTCAGCATCTCAGAGAAGTTGGACAAATAGCCACTGTGCCATCACCTCATAGGCAAAGAGACAATTTAACTCATTCAGGTCGGGTTTGCCCCAAATCAGACCAGCCCAACAGCTTGGGCTGTACATTTGGAAAAGCCAGACTTCCCACATGGGTTGTTGATGTTTTGTTACTCTTTTGAAAGAGCTCTTAAAATCTAGGCCAGTTAGCTCCAAAGTGGGGAACAGCCTTATCTGGATGTCCAGCACTAGGGGCAAACAGAATCTTTGAACTGTAAGCAAAGCTCTGCTCTGGCTATTGTTTTTTCAGAAACTGATTCTCTGACCTTTACTATCTCATGCAGGTTTCCCATTTTTCCCCCTTGGCCAATGTGATGAAAGGTAAGTGGTTTCGGTTTCTTCATTTTAACTTCTGCCTGCCACAAAACTGAAAGGCTGGCAATGTGGTTCATCAAGACCCTTCCCTAGTGCCCAGTGCTGAATTACATTAACTTCATGCAGAGCCTTGCTGAACTTAAAATAAGGCCTATCATCAAGTAAAAAGTCTGTTTGACTGGACAGGTAACATGGTGAGTGCTTTCAGACCTCCACATGTGCTGTATGTCAGTGCAGGAGGCAATGCTGCATCATGTCCCAGCCAGCAGTGTGTCTGACCCACCGGAGCCCAAAACAGAGGTACAGCAGCAGTACTGATGTGCAGCTGATCACAGGGTTCTCCTGGACCACACCTGGAACTCTCAGTTCTGTCCCAAACCAGGACTTTTCTGCCACCCTCTGTGTGGGTGGGGCCTTCATGGGCTTTGGGGACTCATGGGTGACACAGTGGGCCATGGTCTGGAGGAGAGGTCATGGTGCTGGGCTGCAAACCTCACAGAAGGATGAGCAAAGAGCCTAGCTGGGGATGAAAACTGGAGGCCAAATAAATGAAAGCTGACTTTCCCTTGCAGCATGCAACTCACTGTGGAACTTACTTCTGCAAGGCTTTGTCCCATGTGCGAGAAGTTTCAAAAACAAACCCACGCACGTGAAAAATCATTAAAGGCTGTGTCGCATTAAGATGTTAAGGGAAAAGCTGTGATGAATATTGTGTGAGGATGTGTAGGATGTGTGAGGATTTGTGTATCCTTTCACAGCCTACGTGGTCTATGTAGAAGATTATGATTTTATTGATAAGTTTAGTATTTTTGCAGGTAAGCCCTGCTCTTTCTTTTATTGATTTCAGTGGCTCTTAGACCTGAGTTTGTAACACATAGCTAATGAAATATTTAAATAATTTTGCTCATTTTTCTGCAAAAATGGGGTGGGTTTTAGCATGCACTCCTTATTCATCTGCATTCCAGTTCGTTCCAGGGGCATTTTGGCTTTCAGGTCAAACCAGAAATCTTGTTCCTCATACGGCAGTGCCCAAATCAATGTTGCTGTTCTAACAACATGTGTGTAGAAAACAAATTTCAGAATAATTTTTTGTGTCTGATCTCAGTATTTGGGTTATGCAAATATTTGACCACAGTCATGCACTTGGTTCAGGGTTTACACATCTGTTTACACAGCCTTGCGCAGACTGATGGATCTGCCTCTCCCTGAAAGGGATACTGTAGAGTATCCCTTTGTGAGAAACTTATTTCCATACACTGCCTTATGGTGTATGGTCTGTACATCTGTCCCTCCACTGTACCTCCACTCTCCCACTCCCCATCCCCCTGCAAGTCTCCACTCCTTCAGCCATCACGGTCCCCCTTTGCCCCACATCCATCCCTATGAGGAAAAAAGTGCTGCAAAACTGCTTTTAAGTAACAGCCACAAAACTATTTGAAAGGCTTTCTGGCTTTGTTGTTAGCTGGTCTCCCTTTCTTCTGAAGCTGCAGATACTCCCAGCCACAGCCTGCTTGGAAGGGAGGAAATACTGTGAGGTCTCATCTCTGCAGAAGTAAATGGGGACTATCTCATTATTTAAAATACAGTCAGGATTTCAGCCTCATAAAAATAACACTACCATAATCTCAGAGCTGGAGACAAAAAGTATTTAGGGGGGTGGTAGGAAAACTCATCCTGCTTAAATTAGGCCAGATTTCAGTCAGTCTCCAGAGGTTCAGAGAGCTTGAATAAACTCCGGGTACTTTCTGGCGCTCTTGATGTGTGTTGGCAATAGGCTTTAACTCTGCACATCACTCATCTTGACAACTGCAGTCCAACAAAGTTACCTCGCAATTCAGGTCACCCGATGGCATCCTAATGCATCACTTTCCCACTTGGAACATTAGTCATCACTTGATCCAGGGAAGGTTTTGAAAACAGTGTGACTGTCGGCATTGGGATATCTGTTCTCTCCGTAACAGAGAGCCTGTGTAAGCTAATGAACAAGGGGATATTGATCAGAAATCCATTGCTTGATTGACAGCTCTTGGCAATGTGAAAAACTGCAGATGAAAGCTTGCACAGTTTAAAAGATCACCCAGACCTCAAAGCTGATTTGAAGCTTTAAAAGTCAATCTCTGTCTATCAATTATGGGGGGATTTTTTGTACTACACAGAGGAAAGTTATTCTTTGAAAATTTGCATGCAGGATGTCTAATTTAATTTCATGTAATAGTCACATTTCAGTGACAAATGTCAGATCACTGCTTTTTTTAAGCATGTTAAGGTTTTCCAGCACTTACAAAGAACGAACACTCTGATTTAGTAATATGTTTAAATCAACCAGTGTATCAGACTTTGTGCTTTAATTATGTGCTCAGATAAAAAAAAGTGTTGTTTTTGCTTTACTAAACCTATGGCTTGTTATGAATAATTTAAAAAAAATGGAATGGGAGCACTTCTTAAATAAGAGATGGGGAAGCCAAATAGTTATTTAGTGTCAAAGCAGTGATAAATAAGAAGACATCTTTTAGTTTGATATCATATGCCCCAGTGAGGGCTTTCTGGTCTTTGTTTTTCACTGCCTCATGATTCTGGAGATGACATGGAATAGCTGGCAGATGGGGAGCATCACTCATGTGACCTGTAGGAGCTATGTCTGTTTCTCAGTTTCATAAAGAGGGATGGCAATGGGGAAAGCAGGGATACTCGTCATTTCTCAGGTCTGCTGCACTCGTACATCACCTTGGCTCGTCTCCTGGCCAGTAACCTCAGTCTCCTGAGTCCCATATCCACATGGGGCCAGGCTACCCAAAAGGGTTTGCTGATGTCTTCTGAACCCTTTCCACATGTGCCCTTAACTCCATGCTTTGGCCATTAAATTTCTTGAAATGGTAATTGACAGCCCTTGAGGGGGTTGTTCTATGTTACACACTTTACCTCAGCCCTGGCTACCTAAAGTTACCCTCTTCAAGGGCTGCTGGGTGCCAAACTGGCCTCAGGTGTGCAATAGCTTGTCCTAAAGCTGCCCCATCAGTGCACATGGGGCGTTGTACCCCCCAACCTCTCAGGGCTGCCAGAGGCACGTATTGCAAAGTGTGAATTACAACTTGGCCAACTTGTTTACAGAAGAGATGCACTTGAAAATAGTTCATAACATGTCAAGTTATTTCATAAGTGTTGTTAATAAACAATCTGTTGCTGAGAAATTGTACCAAACAAAAATCGAGTGGCAGTAGCATCATTTCTTAACAATAAGCACTAAGCAGTTGGTGTAAAAACCAGGGTAGATGATTCTACAATGGCTTAGCTATTTGCATTCATTTGAGGCACTTATTTTTCCTCTGTTGATTCAGCAGAGTCCTCACAAGCCTCTGTAGAGCATGCTGGCATGTTTGCAGTCTGCCTTTCGCAGCCATCACTCCCCTGTTCATCCTTCATAACTTCTAGCAGGTATATTTTTCCATAAAAAGGGATACCCCATCCTTCAGAAAACTTCTGTAGAATAAAAGCCAACATGCCCCTCTAAGATTCTGAAAATAAACAGGGGATACAAAATCAGACTACTTCAGACAGTTCACTCAACCTCAAGTCATTTGCAAAATCTCCTCTCCAACAAAGTGAACTTGGAGGCTGCATTTCAGGCAAAACTTCCTTTTTGTTTTTCTTCCTTAACTACATCACATTAAATTTAATTTTGTTCAGTGTAGACAATGTCCTTATCTTTCAGCAAGATCCTTCTGTTCCTCAGTAAGGCATACACTTCTGCAACACTTGCACATAGTCGAGACTCGGCTCCTGTGGAAATAATGAGCTGAAGAAAAGGAGTCTTGACTTGACATAGCAATAAATGAGGTGAAACTTTCCTCTATTTTTTTTTTTTTTTGTGAGAAACGAGAGTTGGCATGTAGGAAAAAAAAAAGAAGAAAAAAAGACGGTTCTATTTTAATATGAAATATAAAACACCCATTGTACAAACGTGGAATTTCTTTTCTTTTTTTCAGAAGCAAAGAAAGAATAAAGATAAAGGCTGCAAGCGAATGAATGAGGAGAGAAAACTAAGATAATGCAGTCGATAATCAGTTCAAGGCAGAGCATTATCCATGGGGCCATCGGTCCAGCCCTAGGGGAGAGCTTTTTAAAATGTCTCTGTACGTAGCTTAGCTTTGCTCATTACCATAGCTTGTCTTTGAAACACTGGAGTGGCTTCCACTGGCAACAGCCGTACCTGTGCAAGGAGCCGTCAGCCCACTTTAATCATACAACCCCCCCGAGGTGGCTGGCGAAGCCGCAGGTCCCCATGGGCTCCGTGAGGACACGAGCTCCTGGAGGAGGAGGACACTGGCTCCTGGAGGGGGAGGACACTGGCTCCTGTGGCCATGGGCTGGCAGGGGCAGGGATGGGCTCCTCAGCACGTGTCTGCAGTGCAGGCCCTCACTCCTTGAAGGCTGCTCTGTGGGCGAGCAGTCACACAGACATGCAGGTGCCTCAGACCCTTTGTCCCCCCGATTGCCCTCAAGATGGGACTCTGTGTCCCCACACACAGCAGGGCCCCTGTGCTGGGGAGGGCCCTGCCTCATTCTGCAGCAGCAGTGGTGATGGTCAGCAAAGCAGCTGGACGAAGAAAATCCCTTCTTCTTATAGGAACTGGAATCTCCATTTGTCACTGTGGTGGTACAGCCTCAGCATCTGCCGGGGCTGTGGTGTCACACAGGGGCTCCTTATGCCTTTGCCTGGAGAGCCCTAACCTGCATCGCCTCTGGGGCATCCTGGCTGTCACCACAGGAGACAGCTGGGCAGCCAGAGCTCCAGTACCCTTCAGGAGCACCAACAAGGGCAGCACTGGGGCCAATCGTGCTCAGGGTGGCCATGCTGGGCACTAGGTGAGCTCTGCCTATGCCAAGGAAGAGCTGAACAGCACCTTTGGTCCTCTAGATGGTCTCTAAACCCACTGACATCCCAAATGAGCTGAAAGGGAAAAGGACTGTTCATGTCAGGGAATACCTTCTTTCACGACTTGTCTCCTTCCAGTTTTAATTCCTCTGTTCTTTCTTCTCACCCCTCCCTGCAGATGAGGCTGATGACTACAAAAACTACTACGAGTACACAAGAACCAGAGCTGGACACAAACCTCCAGCAGGAGCCCGGGGAGGAAATGAGCTGGTTGGAGACATCTTTACGTGACATCTTTGCCATGAAAGGTACCTCTCAAGGGTGGGCAGGAAGCAAGGAAGGGGTAAAATCCCAGCCCTATGCTTGAAGCATGAGCGTGGCAGGCCTGGCTGCCAGCCTGCTCTCGAAATGCCTCATCAAAGGGATGAGTTAGGAGGATCGTTTGCAGTGTTCTTCTTTGTATTTCTCTTGTAAGAATCCTGTGTTTTATCTCCAGGTTTCACAGGATGGATTCTGATCATGCAGAACATTTCTGATTGCTACTACAAAAAAGCACAGGCTTATTTGTCTATAGACACTGTAAGATGTAATTGCTGTTTTCATGGGATATATGTTCTGTATTTATGCTAGGAACCAAATGTAGAGCAGGTTTCTTTTTTCTCTTTTTTTCTTCTTTTATCAGTTGCAGGGGTTTTATTTCCTTTTTTTGTTTTGCCAAACTTCAGGAGAACAGGAAAAGATCCTTGAGATTGCTCAGGGAGCTCAAAAGGAGAGACAGGGAAGTCGCCTGTAACACACTCAAAGTTATCCCTTTGTACAAAGCAAGCAAAGCTGACTTTTGGCTGTCTCCAACACCAATTGCTCCTGGCAGCCTGGACTGCAGTGGAGATGTTGAGCACAGTGTAAGGAGCAGCACAGAAGTGACTTTCAGCAGGTGCCAGCTCTCTTGAGGCAACAGCCACCCAGGGGTATGGTGGGGTCTAATGGTAGTGGATGGCTTTTCCAGGGCAGGTTTAATGCTATATTCCAAACAGGACAATGCCAAATCCACATCACAGACTAAGTGCATGAAGGCAGACAGCCAGAGGCAATGTCACAGAGGCAAACCTACCTCTGGTCAAAGGAAGGGACTTGCCCCATTACAGCTCTGTAGTAGGGCAAAGAGAGTAGAGGATCTCCAGACGCAAAGCCTTGAGGCACTGCAGCTTGGAATAAACTCTGCAGCAACTCATACCACTCCTCTGGCTGCCAAGCTGATGCACAAGCACAGCACTTGTTGCACAGGATGCTGTGCCCAGGAAGACAGACTCCTGTAGCCTCAAAATGCAAGAAGAAAAAGCAGATGATGAAGGCTGAGAGGCTGAAAGATCTCCATCCTTACCTCTGCAGACCCATGTTTCTCCAACCCCTGCAAGAACGGTGGTAGGTGTGAAGCCAAAGGAAGTAACTTCAACTGTCACTGCCCTGAGCCATATGGTGGGACTACATGTGAGAAAGGTAATGGCTCTTTTGCTAACCTACACTCTTTATTTCGGCAGTTAATGCTACTGTTGCAACTTCACAAACCCACTGTTTGCTGAACCGAGCATTCTGACAGCCCATGACAGTCATGTTCAGAGTTCCTAGGATCTCATCCAGACTGGAGTCTGTCTATACAGCATCTCCTAAAATAGCCTTCAGGAGTGCAGAGAGTACTCCTCTATGCCCTGCAAGGTGGGCAGTGGGGAGCAGCTCATTGGTATCACAGATTTTTTGCCATAGATGCTGTGAATAAAAAGTGGGATACCAAGTCCATACCTGCCAAATGAAAGCTTGGAGCATCAGGAGAAGGCATCTTCCCATGGTCCCTGCAAGAGCACAGCTCTTGTGCATGAACAAATGCTGATGATGTACTTCATGTGTGTTTTCCACAGTGGAGGACATGTGTCTGGAGAAGAAATGCCACTTTGGAGACTGCCTGATTACATTAACACCACCTTATTTTAAGTGCAGCTGCAAGCCTCCGTACAAGAGACCCTCCTGCCAACGTGGTGAGCACTCAGCTGGGCACAAATTGTGGTGGAGACAGCACTATGGCCAGTCTGCAGTAAGAAATCACCCACTGCAGAGGGTGATCCTGTCCTAGTCATGCTGCAGCTCCCATCCATGGGGCTGCCCAGTGATGAGTTACACTTGATTTGCAGGGTGGTGGTTCAGCCAGTGGTAAAACCCCCAGAGATATGATTTTTTCAAGATTTCACAAGAACTCAAAGCCAACAGGCTTTGGGGAGCTCTCCCCAGTTTCCATTGGACATGCAAGTGGCTGTATAGTGTTCAGCATATTGACAAGGCAGTTCTGTGTTTTTCTCTTTGACAGCATCCAAACAGTGCAGTCCAAACCCTTGCAAAAATGGAGGTACCTGCATACGGAACAGATACAGATCAAAATTCACCTGCGAGTGCCCTGAACCTTTCAGAGGGAGATTCTGCGAGATCGGTACATCACAGCCCCAGGGCAGGGGGACGGATGAACCTCAGACAACCAGGGGCTGGCTTCCCCCTGCAGCCAGACTGACTGATGCTGCTCCTGTGGCATCCTGTGGGGAATTCCTGCCACTGTTCTAAGAACCTCACTACACCAAGGCACCAGCCTCCTTGGAGAGAGGGTCAGAGAAGACTTCTGCAGCAACTGCTGGCAAACTGGCTTGAAACAGTTCCCATCTTGGTATTTTCTAAGTGTGCTTTGGCAAGGTCCCACTGGTATACAGTGAGTGAACACACACTTCCCAGAGGGCAGTGTGTGCTCAAAGGGCAGAAATGTCGGGTTTTCCTTAAACACTCAAAATCTGATGTAGTGAAGATGCCTGCCCAGTTGCCTGTGACTCCCCAGGCTGAGGGGACTGCTTCTGAAGGGTGGCAAATGAAGTCAATCAAGATAGAAGGTGGACAGGTCTTGGAACATTATTCTAATTTCTGGCTCGTGTACTATAAGGAACATAATTCCTTGGCCCATAATTACTTGGTTCTTCTGATCCTCTTAAATGATTGTAAGACAAGGAAGGGAAGGAAGAGGAACCACTTTAAACAAAGAACAACACAAAAGGTGTTTTCATATGAGCATTGTCTTTCTACAGGACCAGATGATTGTTATGAAGAGGACTCCTCTACATATAGGGGAAGAGTGAACCAAGCAGTAAATGGCAGGACCTGCCTGCACTGGAATTCCCACCATCTCTTGGACAACCTTTTCAATGCCTTTATGGAGGATGCTGACTCATATGGCATTGGTGAACACAACTTCTGCAGGTAATATTTTGAAGAAGAAACTGTAGAGGCCTGTACCAAAGATACCCCTGAGGATAAACTGCTCACAAATTTGAGAAACTGATGGTGTCAAGATATTTCTGGATCGTCTTTCTAGACACTGCCTGCCCATAAAACATCAGGATGTTAGAGATGCCTTCTCTAAACATACAGATGTGAGGCTTCCAGAAGCTGCCCTCTTTGCTTTGAACCAGTCCCACCTCTTTCTTATGGCTAAGATAGGTATGGGAATAGCAATACGGCAGAAGCACCCCCTCACTCAGGCATCTTCTTTGTCAAATCTTATGATATATTATCTTTGGAAGTTCATCCCCCTTATGGGAGCATGAGGCTGCTCCCTAAGAATCCTCAGCTCCTTCACTGGTTTCATGGAGATTTCCTCATTCCCACTGGCTGATTCTCTCAACTGCTCCCTTCAGGAATCCTGATGCAGATGAAAAACCCTGGTGCTACATCAGACAAAATAAGAAAGTGGATTGGGAATACTGTGATGTTTCACCCTGCTCAGGTAAAGAATTAGAAGCGAGTGATTTGGCAGCATGTAGGTGGTCTACAGCATCAGGTGACTCCCTTTTGCTTAACTCTTCCACTCTGATATTATCTCTGCATTATACATCTGCTCTCTCTTCCAACACAGCTGAAGAGACCCCAACAGAACCCCCAACAGAACCCACTATTCATCCCCATGAGATATTCCAAACATGTGGACAACCAGAAGTTCGTAGGACGCTCAAGAGGATCTATGGTGGATTCAAGGCTACACCTGGAAAACATCCCTGGATGGCATCTCTGCAGAGACAGACTCCATATGGGAATCAGCATTTCTGTGGTGGAGTGCTAATTAAATCATGCTGGGTTCTTACTGCTGCACACTGCTTTGAGTAGGTGCATTTCCTACGATAAGAGTAGATAAATTTATAAAAATCAGGGTAGTTAGTAAAGGCAGCTTGGTGTCCTAATTTTTTGCAATCAAAATGATTGCTGGGAGTCAAATTGATAGGAAAACATATATGTGATAAAAGTGAACACATACATAAAAATGTATGTTATGTACTAGAAATGTAATGTACTTGAAAATGGTGATGCTGGAATAACAAACTTGGGCCCCACTCAAATAAAATGAGCTAAAGTAGTTGTGTGAGAGGAAGAAAGGAGGAAAGTAACAAGATTTTGTAATGTATAAAAGAACAACTCTATGAAAACGTGAGGGAATCTTGGGATGCCATAAGCAACATCACGTATTACATCAGAATTAAGTTCTTCAAAGCAGTCAAAATATGCACTTAGCTTTAATTTTTTTCTGTGTCAGCTATCTTAGAATATTACATTTCCTCCAACATTTGTATTGAATTAGTTGCAAACCACCACCCTAGGAAACAGGTAAATTACACACTAGAAATCATTCCAATACAGATGATTTTAAATATGCTCAGACAATGGGAAGCAACTGTATTCCCCTGGCTACATGAGCTGCCGCTCATCATCGCTGCCACAGTAACAGACTGTGTGCACACTGCTACTCTGCCCTAAAAGGCAAAGAAAATCATGTACATGCAGCTTTAAATCACTTTATTTCATGACTGCAACAGGTTAAGAACACATGTATTTTCCAACACTTCTGCTTTCCTGTGTAAGCCTTCCTATAATGACTTTAGAAAATCTTTTGGCCAAGCTTCACAGCAGGAAGAAATACATTGACTTGATACTAAAAGTGCAGGCTTTCACAACCAGTAATAGAAAATGTCTATATATAAATGACTTTTGTTTTTGTTTGTTTTTTTCCAGAAGGCCGGAAACAAAGATCCAAGTAGCCCTTGGGAAGCAAGACCTCAAGAAGAAAGAGGATCATGAGCAAATATTTGATGCAGTGGAAGTAATTTTACATGGTGAATACAGAGAGAAGGATGGTGCCCAATACAATGATATTGGTAAATCCTTTATTTGATACTCACATGGCTCACCTCCAACCTTTGTTGTTCGAAGGGCCTCTCTCCCACTAAAGTCAATGTAAAATTCTCATTGAGACCACACTCTGGAAATAATCAGGCCAAATTGTGATCTAGACCCATTTGAATCTTTGGGATGTAAATTGTGATGGGCAGGGAGAAGTCACTGCGTAGGAGGAGCCAAACAATAGGAACAGTCCAGCACAGGGGGGCAAATGGAATGTTGGGTCTATGCAGCTTTTGCATGGGCTTGCATCACACACTGGTGACAATGGCTAGGAATCAAAATTAGCTCCAAATACTTCTTGTTATTGTTTATCTCATGTCCAGCACTACTTAAACTACAGCCTGTTGACGGTTACTGCGCAGTGGAAACAAAGTATGTGAAAATAGCATGTCTCCCTGACTTCTTCCTTCCTGTTGGGACGTCCTGCTTCATTTCTGGATGGGGCGAGACAGAGACAGGTACGTGCGCTAACTGGATTTTGGTGGGTGCTCCAGTGGCAAGGTGGGCTGGTACTTTCAGTAGCAATTTTCAGACACAAATGTGGATCTAGGCACTAGTGAAGCCAAGACATGGAATTCAAAAGTAAGGTCAGCGAAAACATGTCATGCAGATTACTCATAAGCAGAAATCTCCAATTGCTAAATTAACCAAACCTTTCAGAATTCTGACAAAATGGCTGATGCATTTTTTTGTCTGCCATCCAACACTCCATGTCATGGTTTCATCTGAAGCCAGCAGCAGAAGCAAGGAAGTATCAAGAGAGGCTATTGTATACCTTGTGTGTTTCAAGACATAACCAAGAAAGACAGGAATTTTCACACGGTTTTCCAGCCCATTGGGTCAGATAAAGCTTTTCAGAAGCAGCATCTGGACCTTCAGATGTACTGAAAAATAAAAAAAATCCCAAGCTTTTCAAGTTCAACCAGCTCTATCCAAAAACCTTTCTTGCCTGTAGTAAATCCTAAGGGGAGAAATTATTATGCTTAAAAAAAGATAATGGCAATTTTCTGAAAAATGCATTTTCTCATGTTCTGATTGATGTGTTGCTGTAAAGCAGCAGAAGGAAAATGTGTCGCTGAGGCTGCAGTAGGTGTCCTAGTGCTCTGTGACTGATACAGCCTGATATGATACATAGGACCAAATTCTCCCTTCTGATGTAACTCCCATTGAAGTCCACAAGAGACAAGTGTGTTCATCTGATCAGAATGCACCAACAGAATTTAATGGACATTTTTTTAAAAGTTCCAAATAAAAAGTCTCCCTTAAAAAGTGTAAGGGGGATTTTATGGGTTTTTTTTCCCCAACAAAGAATATCAAGTACCCTGTACGTGTTCAAACTAGATGGCTCCTTCTTTGAGCAGAGCTATTATTAGCATTTCAGGAAATCACTGCAGAAATGGAATATTTCCTGAAACTCAAGCAGAACCAAACTTATAAACCACCTTTAATTATCTACAGATGTAGTACTTTGAAACTCTGGCTATTGCCTTTAGATGTCAAGTTATGTCTTTAGAGTCACTGTAATTAATCATTGCCCTTAAATATTGTATGATTTTCAGTTTTCATCTGTTTCATTAGCTTGCATGTTAAATCATCTAATGACACCAGTCTGAGAAGTGCTGAGCAGCTCAAAATCCCATGGGGACCTCTGGGAGCTGCAGACAACCAGTACCTTGGAAAAGTAGGATTACACAGATAGAGCTGATTGGAACCAAATTCTGAATACCTGACTTGGCTTTTATTCAGGCAACAACTCAGTTTCCTGAGTGAAACTTCAGGCTCCAGCTCATTGGAAATTTGTCATTTCAGACAGATAGTTATTTTCTTCCCAGGCTAGCACATGCAACCCCCCTGCTCTTCCCCCATCCCACCTATATGGCAAGCAAGCTCATATTTTGAATAAAAGACAATACGTAACAGGAATGGGAGGAAAGTGATTCCAATTTTTTGATGCACATCCCCTAGATGAACAATCCTATCAGCTGTTGGATGCCAATGTCAAGCTGATTTCACAGACGAAATGCAATGAACCCAAGCTACTTCATAACGCACTGGATGATAGCATGTTTTGTGCAGGAAGACTTCGGAAACACGGAATTGATTCTTGTCAGGTCTGTTGCTTTTTCTGTATTTGAACACTAATTTTTTGTGTAAAGAGTCAGGCTGTGCAGAGCTTTGGCAGTGTGCTGCATATGTATCTGTTCTCATATCAGTGTATTTCAACAGTCTTTCTGCAGTACACTTTGAGTTGTATATCCTCAGAGCTAACATTGCCACTGTCACCTACAGGCAGATCTATGGAATCAACAGACCAGCCTGGAAAGCTTGGCTTCTGAGGCAGTTTGAAAACTTGCTCTTTTTTCCTCACTTTTGTTATGGCCTCTACCTTGAGCACCAATTCTAATCTGATTTTCACTGTCAGAGCTAAGACTTGCAGGGAGTCGGTATTGATGTTTCTTTACATTACAGCTACCACAAATGTGAAACAAGTTCATACTTACACCACTGAAAGGTAGGGAAGAGTTTGCATAACACCTCCTGAAGTGCAAATTACCACTGTAAAGCATATTTTGCAATAGAAATCAGAAATTAAACAAAAAAAAATGAGACCAACCAACTCAGAATAAGGCTATTTAGAGGAGTGTGAGACGGCTTAAGTTTTTGTTTGTACCAGGGATCACATCTTTACCTTTCTGAGTTCAGGCTCTGAATTCCTGGTACTTTCATGCCTGAGAAATTTCATTTGACCTTGTCAGATACATGTCACAGACTGGAAAAAACAAAAACTTACATCCAAAAAGTCTGGTATCGTTTGACCTAGTCACAGAATTGCAAGTCTACTCAGGGGCTAAGCAGCATCTGAGGGTACATCCGATAGGAAAAAAACATCATTACAGCTTCAAAGTTTTGTGATGAGAGAGAAGCATTCTGATTTTGGTTAATATTTTGCTTCATGCTTTGAACACTTGTGCTTTCCTTCATCAGGGAGACTCTGGAGGCCCACTGACTTGTGTAGAAAACGGCTCCTACTACGTGTATGGCCTTGTGAGCTGGGGTGTTGGGTGTGGGTTAAAAAACAAGCCAGGAGTTTATACCCAGGTGACAAAATTCAACAGTTGGATTAAAGATGTCATTCAGTCTTCATCGAGGTGACATCATTAGGAGAGAGCTTTGGAATGACAAACGGTAAGATTGAGAGATTTACTATTTTTATCAATTCCCCAAATACCTCCTCTTTGACCAAAAATATTACTGACATTTTCTCCTGGCCTACATGGGGCATCCTTCATCACCATCTTGAAAACAGCCTTAAGAGTGTTACCTGGAATGTCAGTGACAACTTTTCTCCTGTGGGCTTTGAAATAAGCCCACATTTTGTAGCTAAACAGATCAGAAAGTATAGTTACTCCATTTCTTCCCCAAACACATCAAAGGCCCTGATATAAATGTTTCTAGATCTGCTTTTCAAGCCATGAACATTCTCCAAGCTCAATTGCTGCCAGACATTTCCTCTTCCCCTTGTGCTCCTGTCTAAGGTTTTTTCTGCACTCATTGGACCCTGACACCTCAAAGTTATTGGTGTGTGCTCTTAAAGCCAGTACCATTTTTCACACACATAAGAATCATCATGTGGCTGAGTCTGTAAGATTGCAGCCATTGGAATTTCCTGAGGAGGGAAGATCAGGCAGGACAATTATTTTTAAAAGCACTTCTGTGGGTAAATAACTACAAATTCTATCAGTGATTCCAGACTGAAAAACAAAAAAAACCTGTAAGATTGGAATTATCCACTTTATTCCTGATTAGAGCATAATTACTTGTTATGCTCCAGATCTACAATGGCTTATATGTGCCTAACAATACCAGTGAGACCTACTTAGTACTAAAAGCCATTAAAAAATCTGTGTCTAAAGCCATTGGATAATTTGGGGATTCTCCTAAGATGTACGTGCCAAATTGTGTAGATTTTGTCCAATGATTCTTCACAGAAATTTGGAAAACAAGGGATTGGTATTAAATCAGGATATAAAAAATAGACTTGTTTGTGAAGAGTCAATTAATTAAAATAGTGATGTCACTCTCAGCTGAGTTCCAGGGCTTACAACCTTCTCTAAGCAGCTACCTAATCTGTCAATATCTACTCCTTCTGCAAAGAGTAATTCTGATTTTTTACTTTGGAAGGTTTGGAAAAAACTGAAGAAGTAATTGTGATCTGAATACATCCTGATAGTCTAGAACAGATTCCCTGATGTCTGCTAGAGGACCTGCCTTTGGCTAGTCAATGACAACTTTGCTCTCACTGGCCTTTGACTCGTTCATCTCTTAATCCACCTGAATCATGCTTTTATATTCTCTTAGCCCAATGGTGCCAATAATCCAGGAATATAAAATCTCTAAAAATTACAAACACAGAATAAGAGTCACCTGGTTTATTCATTACAAATTATTTCATATTCTACCATCCGTGGTACAAAGCTGAGCCTGCCAGTCATCTAGTACTAATTTAATGTACAGCTTTAAATAAATAGCAGTATCTGTAATACCTTCAGTGATAAATCACAAAGTATCCACACAAAAATAAAATGATCAGTTATAAATGGCAATGTTTAGCTTGGTTTTTAAAACAAAAATTCTTAAATGCCATCTATCGTGTTTCCCAGAAAACTGGAAAAACTACAGGATTTGCAGGACAAGATGAAAATCTATTTGTGTTGTGTCATGTTTCTGTTTACTTCTGATAGAGCTGCATTTGTCTTCTCTTGACTTGCAGAATTTCTGAAGCATCAGGGTTGACTCCGACTTGCTGAGATCGTTCTGTCTCCAACTGGTCCTGTAAAATCACACCAAAAGAAATTGTGGAACAAGCCAGTGGACAGGAGAGGGTTTTAACTATCATTCTATAAAAATATTTTCATATTCGAAATTACACAACTGGCAAAAAAATGAGGAAAATCTAAATCATTGCTCTGCACTGAGCGAATTTCTTCAGTAGAGAAGTACAGAAAATGGACCTGTTCGTGTTAAGTTAGATACCTCACATACCAAAGGATTAAATGGGCTCAAGTCCTAGTTTCTAGTTTGAACCCTAAATAAGAAGAAAACCAGCAAACACCTGAGTTCCACATGGATTGCACACCTGTAGGTTTCCCTGGGACCATCAGATCATTATCATACCTTTGAGTTAAGAAGATATTGTCTGTAGTTCCCACTGCCTGCTTTACTCAACTGCAATTTTCATTTATATTCTGAGTAACTTTTCAGATAGGAATGTAAATCATGGATATGTACTGTTTCTCTTGGTCTGGATTATTGTTTGACTTGTTACCAAAATTAACAATTAAATGATCAAAGTATTTGAAGTGCAGTGCTTCTCTTTTATTGTAGCTGAATGCTTCCTAACTGTAAGGGCTTCGAGATTCCTGTATGGACTTCTGCCCTTGTGCTGGGACACCACAGACTGGGAGTCATCCCTGTGGAGGCAGGCACAGGAAAGCCTGGAAGATCCCTGCTTGTAATTTCTTTAACCTTGAGCTGGGCAGAGGTGGAGGAAGCTGGAGCATTGCCCCTTTGCCCAAAGCCTCCCAGAGCACGTGTTATGCATTTAGGAGCCTCCACTCAGCCTGTCAATATGGCTGCCAGGGGAGATTAATTACGTGGCAACACGTGGTTCCTGCCGAAATTAGGGAAAGAGAATGGGAGTTGCATGGGGAGTCCCCTCCACCTCTGCTTTTGTTTTCCACAGAGCTACCAGGACACATGGAGATCTGACATCATCCACAAGCTGAGGGAAACACATCCTGACACTGCTGACACTGCTGAATTCCCTTGAGAGGTTCCTTCAGATTAGGATGTACACTCAGCCACAAAGCTGCATAGGGAGGTGTACATATCCTGTTCAGATAATAGGGAGAACTGTAGACTCCAGGGAGCATTCTAAAGTATTAGGCAGGATGCATGTCCGTAAGGAGCAGAGCTCCTGTTGGGATTTGTGAGAAGAAAGGTTTACTCTACTTACAGCTCCAGGTCTGTACTGAGCAGAAGCACCCAGCAATCCCATTTCCCGAAGGTATGCCAGCTCAGCAGCTCTTCTTGCCATTTCAACCTTGTGAGAACCAGGGGGGGTCCAGCCAATACCTCTAAGCCAGTTCAAGTCAGACTTGTACTTTACCTGAGAGAATGAAACATGCACCAGGATGTATTATTTTGTTGGGCTCTAACCAAATCACATGCCCTGGGTATTCAAGAGAAAGCATATAAAGAGCAGCAAAATCAATAATAAAAAAATTATTCATTTTTAGCAAGCAGATTGTGGTTCTTTTGAGAAGGTGATTTTGTTGGCAGGTAAGGTTTGCAAAAGTGATTGCACAGACAGCCCCAAGCCCTGGAAGGACCGTGTCGCTCAGTCACACTTACATCGCTCTGCAGCTCGTAGGCCTGCTTTGCATGTTTCACATTTAGCTGCTCAGGGTCACAAGTGTATTGGTGCAAGGGCTGCCTGTAGTTCACATTGCTTGCAAGCTGCTGGCTTCTCTTGGCGTGGAGGAATCCTGGCTGGTTGAGGTGACTCTGGAACTGTGCCCTATTTAGAGCATAATTACTCCTGTATTGGATGTCGCTCTGGAGTTTCCCCACTCTGAGGACATGTCTGATTTTGGGATCATCATTTGCACTGAGGAAGCCAATCCGCTGGCCTCTGTCTCTCAGGAAGGCTTCTCTGTATTTGTACTGCAAAAAGTGCAGAGGAAAATCTCATTTTCACATTCATATTACCTTCAAATTCTGTTATGAAATGATTTATCCTCCCCTAGCTATCAATCATGTTTCCTGTAGTGCACAAAGACCAAGGGTTTGTTTGATATAAAACATCTCCTAATCTAACAAGACATTTTAGAAGAATGACTTTTGTGCTCATTTTTAAAGGAGTGGAAAGACTTAGGGAGCCCCAAATGCTCATCTCTCAAACGTAATCAGAGATCCTCCTACTGTTGCACTCTTGGGTACACACAATACACAGCTCAAGCAATGAAGTTCCTCCATCTTTAGCTTTCTTGCCAACTCTGGTCTTCTGTGTTCAAAGATGACCACTTTATCCTAGACCAACTATTCATAGCCTAGTACCTATTTTATTTGATTAATTCATAATATGTCTTCTTCCCAAGAAAAACTCGTGGGACATAAAACAGTTCAGCCTGGTATTGGACATTATTAATGGCAGCCTTTAGCTGGAAATCTTTGCACTTAACCAGCACTTGGTTTCATTGGATCACCAATTTTCCACACCAGAACAAAGTTCACTCATGTCAGAAATCACCCATTTTCACAGGACGGGGTGGCATGGGAAGAGGGTTGGGAAGTGTTTGAAACAGAACAATTCTTACATCACTAGCAATCTCTCTTGAAGCCTTTGCTGTCTGGAATGGGATGGCGTCAATCCTAAAATCATAGCCAGACGCCCTTGTCTGTTCCCAAGATGTTTTATACAATTTCTGTGTTGAAAAGAAAAGAACAAAACAGTCATTTCCCCCTGCAGTTTCTTATATGCAGTCCCATAACTGCAATAATAAATGTTTTATCCTACTGGGCTTATTTGTATCAAGAGTCATCAGTACTATCTCCAAGGTTTTGATCCAGTTCTATAGTGCTTCAACTTCTTTTCTATTCACCAAAATGATAAAATGCCTCATCTGAAAAGTGCCACCAGGGTTTCCTTTTGTACTTGATTGTGGTTGTTTTTGATGTGATTTAATTTCTATTAGAAACTGTGATGCATCAGTCACATCAATATTGCATTGATATTGCCCTTATTCTCTCTTTTGATGCATCCACTCGCAGTGTCTTGGGTTTCCTGGCATCATAATTTCAATACCAGTTATTTCAAGCTTTTCAAATGATCCTTGTCTCTATCCCCAGCCACATGTGGCTTCATTAACTCATGTGAAATAACAGCCAGTTCTAACATATTTAATGTGACTTTGAGGATGTGAATCACATTTACATCCTGAAGAGAAATGGCTCTAGATTTGGTTCTTCTTCCATTAGTAGCTTTCTTAAAATAGCTTCCAGTCTGCAGGTCCTGCTACACAGCCATGGTACCTTAGCTGACACTTTTGATTATCCCTTCCTGATTTTATTCATTTGCTTTCTGTAAGTCATTGATTCATCCCTACTGGGGTTTGTGACCATACGAAAAGAAGCACAAAATCCACTCCACGTTTTGAGATAATCTTCTGTTTCACTGGTGAATGTAGTGCTAGCTGGTGCTAAATTTGAAAGTAAACTGAGATGCCAGAAATCCTGCAAGACAGCCAGGGCAGAAGCAATTCAAGCATCACTGTACACCCTGCTAACAGGGCTGACCTTTCATTTGTGTGCAATCCTTGCATAGAATATTTGCCTTTTTATATTTTCCTCTATTGCTTCAAAAATGTAATTTCTAATTGTTTCTTTCACGTATCTCAAAGCTCCTTACAAACTAACATCATTCTGACCCTACAGGTAAAGACAACAGCTTTTTAACCAGGGAACAGGACTTTAGGAATAGACTGAGTTCCTCTGTATAAGATAAAGTGGAAACAAATTCTCTTTAAACTAAAGCCACTCACTGATTCAGTTACATCCAGATTGATGACAACTATGCCTAAGGGATCAGTTCAACCCTGCGTTGCAGCTTCAGAAAGGTAGGTTATATAGTCAAAGAAAGAGAATTCTCCCTCCTCCCTCACCCAAACAAAACCAAAAAGATTTTAATTTGTAACTAATCATATCTGTAATGAAGGTTTGAAATCCTTAATAATAGCTTACTGCCCTAGAAAGTTAAATGAATGCTCAGAAGGAAAATGAACGGACTTTTCCTGACTCCTCCAGCCCAAATCCAGCAACATGTTGGCTGTTCGCTTCCTCTGGCTTTTTATAGCTCTGGTCAGGCTCAGAGAACCTGGCTTCTACATACATGAAAGTTTTTATTCCCAAAGTTTACCAAATCAGCTCCCCAAAGGAGAAGGTTTACTTACATCACTGACGTAGAGTGCGTTCTGGCGGGCTCGGACAAAGTCCGGATGATCAGGAGGCAGGGTGTACCTGTGCCTGCCTTCGGAACCTCCGGCCTTGTACAGCCTCTGTGGGGCCAAAAGTCATTGAATGCAACTGATACTGGAAGCAATGTCAAGATCAATTCTTTTATGCATTATAGTACAGCAAAAGCTAAGATCACTTATACATTAAAGTGAAACCTACGTCATTGCACTGGAGGTAGCTGTTTTTGGCATGAATCAAATTCGGAGAATCAACCACGGCAGTGAACTTCAGACTTTCTGGCTTCTGACGGTACTTTATCTGAGAGGGGGAGGAGGCAACAAAAACAAACAAAGGAAAAAAAACACAAGATGTTTCTGTTAATGATATATGACAATTCCAAGAGAATGATAACTGGGGTAAAACATAAAAGACACTTTCCTGAAGCCACTGTTCTGCTTTAGTCTCAGTTGCTCTTTCAGCTAGGGACTGGGGATGCCTTTGTATCAGGCACCGAACTTTTTTGTGTGTATGTCTGTGTGTCTCTGTGTGTGTGTGTGTGTGTGTGTGTGTGTGCAAGGATTTCCCACTGAAAATTCACATGTAAAAAGCTTTTGAACACTACACTTTTGACAGCTCATAATTTTTCTCCATTAATGCATGATACTGAGCAGGCAAATGCCCCTTCAGTGTGGTTGTCAGCACTGTATCTTTCCATATAACTTCCATAACCACCTGCTTAGAATTTCATAATGGAGTTTCCTGCATTTATTTATTGCTACATGTTTTGCTTATACTCTTGTGTTTCATTTGGAATGGAAAATATTCAGCAGGTGTCACACAGTGGACTTGCGTCTCCCGTACTGCTTCTTGGTAACTTACACCTTGTATAAACAGGCTCCCACATCAAAAGGAAATGATGAGCTACATTCGTAAGTGTCATGTAACGAGGAGCCTTGATGGTAAACAATTCCTACAGACTTGCTATCCCATGAAAGATTTATCAGTTACCTCACTGATGAGCTCTCCAGCCTTCTTTACACTTTCTATCTGTGGAGATCTCAGAGCCATCCAACCAACTCCTTTCATGAAGTTCAGGTCTGATTTATAGTGATGCTGTTAAAAATGAAAATTGTTAACTATCAGTTTTGTATCCACAGCTATTAAGGTTTTTTTAAAAAAACTCCCTGGTTCATATTCACATTTTGAGGTTTTTCATTTGCCATGCATATATCAGATCGTAAAGCCAAACTGTTTGCATTTGTTCGTTCCACCAGGAATTAAATAATGTATCATATGCAAGTTACAAGAGAAGGCCCCACGAGTGAATTAGTATGACTCAAAGCACTAAGTAATAACCTGTTTGTACTGGGCGTAAAAGAACCTCTTTTGAAATAATTTTATGAGGTGAGTTCAAGTCAGGAATACTAATTACTTTATCTGGTTCATGGTTGCTCGTTAACCCCATTGCTAGGAGGACACATTACTCTTTCTTTACTCACATTAAAGACCTGCTTTTACCTCCTAATCTATTAAAGAAAATCAGGCAGACCCAGTAAAAAGTGAAAGTCAGCAATGTACCCATAATCCCCACAATCCTGACTTCACTTCAGAGTCATGGTGTCTCACCGTGTGACTTTAATCCAATCATCCATTTTTTCATCTCTTTTGTTCTCCCCTATATGTGAAAGGACATGAGAATCAACTAACTCAGGTGTGCTGTGCATTACTCCACCAGGAAGTGAGGCTATCAGGCAAAACCATCATCACCATTTGTCTGGATTCCTAATTTGGGGTTCTAAAGGCAAAGAGCCAAGTGCTGAGGTTCTCACTCGCATCCCATCCTGTCCCTCTGTGGGCAAGCTCAGGAGTACATAGGGCAGGGTCCAAAAGGAAGATTTTACCTCACTCTGTAGCATGTGGGCTCTTTTGGCCCACTTCATCTTCATGTCTTCTGGGAGTGCTGTAAATTCATGGAGTCTCTTTCTGTAGTCTTGATCACTCGCTAAGGCTTGGGCCTTCCTGGCATGGACAAGATTCACCATGTCCATGGGCAGGTGAAACTGAGACCACACTTCCTGGGATCCCTTCTTGTACTCCTGTTCACTCTGTAACTTGGCAGCGTGCAAGCAGTGCAGCAACCTGGTGTCATCCAGAACACTTCTGGCCCCAATGTGTTTTCCTCTCTCCATCACAAAATTGTATTTATATTGGTACTAAAAATTTAAAAAAAAAAAAGGTAAAAGTGAAAATGTGCCACACTTAGACCAGCTATTCCAGCTAATGAACATAAGATAAATTACTGAAACATCTGTTTTCTGTAAAACCAGTCAGGGTATGTAGCACTAGAAAGCAATTGTTTGAAGATCGCATTGCTCTCAAATTTAAATACCACAGGAACTGCAACATTAAAGTTAAGTGCATCTCAATGCATTTTCTGATTATGCCCAAAGCATTGATCATGTTTAACCTCAAATCATGTACTTTTATTATCTCTCTCAGAATTTTATTTCCTTCACTAGGAATGCGAATGTAAGAGAAACAAACGAAAGACAGAAGGAAAAAAAAATCTATACAAAAGCAAAACAACGTGCACTCTGTAGCCCTCAGATTTGCAAATGCCACACAGCTATTTTAAAGAGTAAATTCAGTTTTTCTGGAAAGAATAAGAACCAGCAACCCCTCATTCTCATCTTAGCTGGGACTATGACTCTCCCTGTGATCTTGCATTTATCCTCTCTGTGAAATAGTGATGATGATGATAATGCCTATTTATACAGCATCAACAGGGTGCTTAGAACTTTAAAGGGAAGGCCTGGGCCCTGAAGAGTTCATAATGTAGTTGAAATGGGATAATAACACTTATCTACCACACAAGAGAGTTGTGGGGATTAAATTACAGCATCTAATGTTTATAAAGTGCTTCCAAGATGAAGGGCCAAATTCAGATCTGTTGTAAGTGGATGTAATTCTATTATGGACTTGTACCCTCTAGAGCAGATCTGAAGCTGTAACCAAAAGCACTCTGCAAAATATGGTTAAACATATATTATAAATGACAACTAGAAATGGCTGCTTCATTAAACAAGCACATGTGAAATATATTCATATTTTATCACATTAAAGTATGCAACTAAATACTGCACAAAATTAAGGCTTTTTCCATATTCCTAGAATGTATTAAATATCTTGTGAAAGAGGGATGAGCCTGAGAAATGGATACTGCCGTGTCTGAGTGTTTTGCATACATCAATCCAAATGACAGGATATTTTTAAGGATAGGATGATTTGTTTCCTCTATTCCAGAAGTTAAGGGTATCTATATTTACAGGAACTTACAGGTTACTTCCTAACCAGACAGGTAACTCCTGATTTTCAAAGATTCAAAGAACCCTCAGCTTTTTTTGACTTCATTTCAATTTGTAAGCACTAAACACTTCCAAAAGTCAGCTCAAAACAGAGTGGATAGAGTTAGTGGGCACTTTATAATATGAGGAGTTTAAAGCCTGAAAAAGAACAGAATCCCTGTTTTTTCTGTTTGCAAATACTTTAATTCATTTTCTATTTCCCACTGGAAGATGTTTAACCTGGCTTGGTTCCCGATTAGCAGTGATTCTTGCTCTTCTTTTTTTTCCTAATTCACACAAAGAATCTCATTCATAAGTAATATATTCTGTCTCACACTTGTCTCACATGGTTATGGAGTTGCTTTAATTCAGTAAAATCTGCTTTAGACATTGTTTTACATGAAGTTAACAGAAATTAGGCAAGAAGGGAGGTTGAATCATTCAACTCACATCACTGGCAATTTCTCTGGAGGCCCTGGCAGTCTGGAACGGGAGTGCTTCCATTGTCAGCTTGTAGCCTTGAGCACGTAGATTATGCCAAGATTCTCTGTATTTTGCCTAAAGTAGGAAAGGCACATGTAGACTGCTGTTTTACTTTTAAATGCACAAAGGAACAAACAAAGGAACCATCTTTCATTTGTTATTCTGTGTTACAGTCTCATTCTTTATAATCAAAGGATTTTTTTAAATTATCTTCGGGAAATCCTACTAACTCAGACACAGCATGTCTCGTTTTTTATGTAGATTTAACTTACTCACAACCGTATATATGCTAATGGAGATAAATATCATTATAATCAAATCAGGGAAAGCATAAATAGAATAGACCTCAAATTTCTTCTACTTATCCATCTTTCTTGCCACTGCACGATTCATCCTGCATCTGAAATAAGTGCAAGAAATACAGACCAAATTCTTACATCACTGAGGATGGCTGCATTTATTCTTGCCCGTGTAAACTCTGGCAGACCCAGCGTCGGGGTGTAGTGATGCCGACTGTCCTCTCCTGCTGCTTTATACAGGCGCTAGGAAGGAGATCAAAGAGACAACTGAAATTAATTTTCTCTATTGTTTCAATAATACAGCAGCAGTACTTAAGCTGTTAATGATTGTGACAACTATAGTCAGCCATCACTGAAAATAGCTAAGAGTATACCATGGCAATTACAAAGTTTTTTTCTGGGCATAAAGATGTGGGGCTTTTGCTGAGCATAAAGAACATTTACATTAATTTTTATAAATATATGGTGATGCCAAACCACGACATTCTTAGCCCTGCATTGTTACATACCCAGTAGGGCAAAAGGAGACCTAAGAATATGAAGAACATCATTAATGTCTTTTAAATAAAAGGGCAAATATTTATGGTAGACAGGGCATATTTTCTAGTTTGAATTTTTTCTTCAAGTTATTATATATGATTTTGATAATTTTTCTATAGGTTTTGTCTTGTTTTTTTTGAATTTAGAAAACAGATTCTTTTTTTAGGAGCCCTCAAAGGTGGATTATGCTATGCAAATGAGCTCCCTCTAGAACACCCTATAGTCCTGATTTTTGAGTCTCTGGTTCATGCAAAAAAACCTGATAATGGAACTCCATTGTATGGATACTATGTGAGCTTTTTGAAAGAGATTGAATTGAAAATGGTATTAAATATTTGGAAACAAACAAAAAAGTGATCTAACTGTGAAAAAGCACAAATCAGTGATGCTTGTGCTTTTTTTGATGCATTTTGCTTTCAGAACAGGGTTGTCTCTTTGCCACCTCTCCATCCCCAGCTCGCTGCATTTTGAAAAGCATATTTTCTGATTCACGTTAGGAGAGCCTACCTCATTAGCAATCATATTGCTGAATTTTGCATGAAGGAGGCCAGGAGAGTCTGTCACCGATGTGTACTTGAAGGAATGTGGCTGCTGACGATATTTACTCTGAGTTCACACACAAAGAAAAATGAATAAGTAAATTGTTTTGTCAGGTAAGGGACTTTTTCCAGTTCCAGTGGCCTAGTACTGCTTCTTGTGCTGAAAACTCTAGTTTGTCTATTAATCCTTAGACTAATTTACCGTTTGTTATTCTGAATTAGGTGCATTCAAGTCTCACAGGGGAAATGAAAAGTAAATAAGGAATAAGGCATGAAAGAAAAGGAAAGTGCTGCTATGCAGAATATGCTGGAAACAGCAATGGGGTGTTTTCACCCCTTGGTGTCATTAACCCTGGGAAGTGGGATTACAGCAAAAGGCAATCCAGTCCAGAGAGAGAAGGAGCTCCACAAGCCCACAGAACTTTTTTGTGAGAAAAACAAGATTTCACCTGGCCTGTGGCCCTATGTCAGAACTGTGAACGAAACAGCAGCAAGATCACTGCAAGCAGGGATCCATTCCCTAGAACACAATTCTTATTTTGCCTTGTTCCACATCTATGTGAATATGGGCAAATGATGCAAGATTTGAAACTAGGAGAGATTGTACAAAGAGAACAAAATAAAAGTTCAATTACAGAGGGGGAAAAACAATAGCACACAAAAGCAGCAGGTGAAAGACTGTAAAGCAGAGCTGAGGACAGAGTAATGCACTGGGCATTGCTCAGCTCATTCTAATTTCGGAGAAATAGTACAAGGTACTTATTACAGATAGGCACAGCCTTATTTTTAGTTGAAAAAGCCCATTTTAATTCTAAAATAAATAACATAAAATAACCACCTCCTGAGTCTGAAACACAGGAGAAAAGATTTGCAAATAAAAGTTAGCAAAGTTTGCAGAGCCTAAAACTCCATCAGGTTCACCCATCTGCAGCTAGGACACGAGTGGAATGATCAAACGCAAGGGGAGGGTGTCTGGCATTATCCAGTGAGTCACTTTGCCAGCCCAGTCTAATAGAAAGACATCTGGCAAACTCTTGTTCGCAGCGGAGAAATCAAACCCCTCTTTTGTTACCTCGCTGATGAGTTCAGAAGCTTTCTTCTTTCCTTCAATCTCTAGGGCCCCTGGAGTAATACATCCAACGCCTCGCATAAAGTTCATGTCAGACCGATACAAATTCTAAGGAAAACCAAGCAGAAGTAATTACGAGTTTGTGTTTGAGATGCCCTATATTTATTCACCCAAAACTACACAATAAATCTATTAAAATTAGTATCTACCACAGAGAGTTCGTACACATTGCCCTAAGATCTTGTGTTTATGGATGTGTCTGTGTGAATACAGCCCTGACAGATCTATAACACACATGCAGGATTCTGAGGACTACTGAGCCTCATAAACAACAAATGATTCTTCAACTCCTATCTTCCATTTGTAACCTTGAAAAATCCTTTTCTAGGTACATGAACTTCCTTCATATATAATACATAAATCTCAGATAGTTAGTATTGATTTATAAATATAAATTAAAAAGACCAGTTTATAAAAATGTAAGAAAATATCTTTAAATAAAAGTTAGCAACTTTCAAGTAAGAGAAACTGCAGACAAAATAGCCTTGATTTTTAACAGTTCTGAATGTTCATAATATAAGCAACGAACACTAAGGAAAAATAGCACTAAGCAACTGCATACACTTAGCTAAAATATTTTCTAGACCACCAAACCTAGCAGTGACTCACTGTAAATATTAATTTTTAAAAAGTTACCAATATGTTACTGATAAATACATTAAAATAATATTATTTCATTTGACAAGGAGAAGAATGAGGAGTAGGATGGACGGAAGCCCGCCTCAGAATCTCCGATTATGTGTGTTTCACCCAAATTAGGGCAGCACAACTGGCATCTGACATCACACCTGTTTGGACACAGTCTGCAATCTCTGAGTCTGTTGGCTGAAAGTGCTAAACTGATATACTGTAGCATTTTGTGGCCAGGTATGTTCTTAGGATACAGCCCCTCCTGCGGTCTGCAGGGGCAAAGTGGTGTATGAAAAGCCTTTGACTCAAGGCTGTGCCTACAAATTTGTAAGGCATTATCCAGTTAATTTTACTCAAGACTATGTAGGGAGTTAAGCTCATCCTTCTTAGAATTTCAGGGGATATGTCTTGGGCCAGACCTTATAAGTGTCTTACAATCAGATCTTTCTTGTGAAAGTACACATGAATTTCACTCAGATGCAAACTAAGTTGTAAATATCAGTTGGTAAACTGTTTGCATAGTTACTAAGTTAAAAAGGGTATTTTTACCACCAGTGCAATCATCCTTACTTGCAAACCCTTCTCTACCCAATCATCAAAGACTACTAACCTTTACCTCTTGGTGTAGTGTGGTCAAACACATTGTTCCACTGCCCAGCAAGATAAGTGTCTCATTCCTACACGTAATCAAGGGGGAACAGCCATCATTTCTCCCTCAGTTGCTGCTCAAACACATGCTGTCAGCTGGCACGAGTTGGAGCAGAACTCTCTTGCACCAGAACCAGCAGGGAAATCTCCCTGGGACACTTGGCAATTACCTCACTCTGCAGTTTGTAGGCGTTCTTGGCACACCGCAGCCGCACGTCATCAGTCAAAGCAGTGTACTGGTGGAGCAGCTGCCTGTATTCCTGCTCACTGACCAAAGCCTGGGCTTTCCTGGCGTGCACCAGGTGTATCATATCCAGTGGCAGGTGAAAGTGAGACTTAGCATCCTCAAAACCTTGCTTATATTTCACCTATCAAATGAGAAACAGATCACATAGATATCATAGCAAAGTAATTAAAATTCAGGTTTTGATCAGAAGAGACATTCCTCATATTTCTTCCATTTTGCAGTATAAATTATTCTTTTTAAAACAAGTTCTGTAACTTGTTTAACTATACTGTGAAAGATCAATAATTATAATTAGGATATGTGGCTGCCTATTCTTCATCAAAAAAGTAGCCATCTATAGTATACTCAATTAAACTGAGATTATTTATTTAGTTATTTTTTTGTTAAAACTTGATATATTAAATCTATAAAATTAACCAAACTGGCAAGAGAAGTCCTAATTCACTGCATTTTTAGAAAGTGCCACAAAAAGGGGCAGCTACTGCCTGAGTAAAACATGCAAAACAGCCTTATTTACAGTAGAATCAGTACGAATCCTCAGTCAAAATATTTGTTGATTTGGCCAGTTTTATTTCATAATTTTAAACTAATATTTATTGCTGGGTTGGTTTTTTCACTTCTTGTCTCTGTCCAAGAGAAGAAAGGTGTAGAAATCTTCAAAGAAGTTTTTTCACATGACATTTCCCAATCAGATTTTGCAAATTTGGGATGTTCAGGCTGTTCATTGGGATAATGAACATCCAGAGCTATTGATGGTCATCAAAGGACTTGGAGTAACCTGACAGATTAATTCTTCAGACACTATCACCTGTATGTCTAAGCCTGCCATCAGTACAAGACCAGCACTTCTGAGAACCATGAACACACTCCCATGCATTTCAGAGCTTTCTGGATCAAGCCACAGTCTTCAAAATGCACTGAACTGTTACAATTCTTATAGGCAAACAACAAATTATGTGAATCTTGGCATATCTCAAGACCAGGTGGGAACCATTCCCCAGCCAAAAATGTCCAGCTTGAAATTCCATAAATTCATTCATCGTTTAGTGTTTCAGAAAAACAATAAATTGAAAATAAACACTGAATAACTTTGCATCTCTACCTAATTTAATTTTCTTCTGTACAAAGACCAGTGCTAACTCTCAATTAGACCTGTCTCTGAGTGATAGTTTCACAAAGTAAAATATTCTATGCTAGGCAGCAGTGGTATGAAGCAGGGGAGCGTGCTAGAACACAGGCTTCTTTTACTGTCAAATTAATGGTGTTGTAAATAACGTAGAAGAATGGCAAGAATATCATGATTATATTAAAATATCTGGAAAGTGGGACAGAAAGCCCTAAGTTTTAAATAAGTAGGCTATTCCACAGCTAGTCCACAGCTAAGTGCATTATCCTTGAGGAACTACTCACAGTTAGGAAACCAGTTCAAGACCCTCTCTTCTTTCTTGTACTTACATCACTCTGCAGAGCTGTTGCATGGACTGAATGAGCAATACGAATGTCACCATCCAGGCCACACGAGCCAGCCATCTGCCCTTTCATTTTCTGAAATTCCTCCTTATATTTGTGCTAAAAAGGAAGTAGGAGTAGAAGAGTGGTTAGGAGTGAAGAGAAGTATTAGTCCAGTTGTTAAAACCTGAATAATGCAGTAAATTCTGACAATAGTCAGTATGACAATAAATCTGAATGAAGCCTTAGTGGGTTCTAGGAAGACCTCACCTGACTGCAATCCCTGTGACTGTCCAGTCACTACAGCAGGTAAACTGCTCAGCTTTGCTTTCACAAACCTGCCTTTGCTTATCTACCAATAACACCTCATTGTGGCTGCACCTCCAAAAGCACCACTAAGTACTCCGAGGCCAGATGTGTCCCAGCTGCAGGGTTGGCTGGACATGCTGTTTCCATCAGGAGTCACTGAGCAGGGCAGACACTGACATGTCCTGCTGGACAATATCAGCCATAGGTTCACGTACATCACTTATGATTTCACCCGAAGCCTTTGCTGCCCGGAAGGGGATGGCATCCAGTTTCAGCTGATAGCCACCATCTTTCATCCTCCTCCAGGACTCCTTGTAACGAGTCTAGGAAATATGGAACAGAAATAAAGAAAGGTTGCTGTTCAGAGGGTTGACATCGCTGCATTTTTGAGATTCTAGAAATGTTACCACATGGGTTTCATTCTATTCTAATGCAGAGGGCAAACACAAATAAAACTGTCAATGCACAACAGGAATTATCACGAGACAAATGTCCACTGTAAAAGACTGTTTGTTCATTCTTAATCTTTCTAATGTAGGTGAAGTTGGATAAGAAGTTTGATTTCCCATATTACTTCAGAAATATTTAGACCATAGAATGATCATATACTGGGGAAAGAAAAGAAATTTAGTATGATTTCCTGTTTAGGACAAACAGCAAAGCACAATCAACCTTTCCACTTTCCTTTAAAATATTAAAGGTCAAGTTTATACCTCACTGATATTCATAGCATTTAATTTGGCCTGAAGGATTTCAGGAAGATCTGTTGTTGGTGTATACTGATGCTTTATACTCTCTCCGTGTTCCTTGTACAGCCTCTGCAAACAGACATGAATTTCAGTAGCAAGTACTCACTACACATTCAATCATTAGTTCAAACAAAAACATTAACAATTAGGTTTATGGAAAGCAAACTCTACAGAAAAGCAATAGAGGCATTAATAAATACAGGTAATTGTATCAGTCAAAATGGATTCAAAAGGCTTTGGGAGTCTGATAAACTTATCAGCTAGAGTATGCTAGAGAGGAGCTCTTGAAGTTTTGAGTGTGTAAATCAATGTATATGAAAATTCAGATAATTGAATATTAATTTGATAAAACTTCTAACATATGTGAATAGGGAGAAGAAGAATAAACAGTAGTCATTAAGGATGTGCAGCAATGAGTGGCCCACCAACACTTTGAAATTCCACAGAAATCCAGGGAGTTGAATTTCTCCAAACATCTCTCTCCAAAGGTGTTCAGTTTTAGCAGATAAATGGGATGGTAATTATCTGTGCAATTACTCCAAATTTATTTCCAGAGTTAGTTGCAAAGGGGTGCTCAATAGCAAGTGGGAAGAGATTTGAACACCTCAGAAGGTGACTTTTCCCATCATAGAAGAGGTGACTGTGCATGCCACTCACATCAACCCTTGGGGAAGAACACAGGGCTGGCCCAGCACCAGATAACTCTCAGATGTCTGCAGACAGGTGAGAGGAGTTTTGTGCAACTAACTGGAACTGGAACTTCCCCTGCAATGGCTCTGTTCTCCTCTTTCATGTTATTTTTCTCTCCCAGCCTAGTTTCTGCTTACATTGACACCGTAACTTTCAGATGGCTACAGACAGACACCATTTTTTTGGCCTTAGATATGACCTAGGTCTGGAGCACCTGACTTGCCTTTCCCAGGCTATTATTTCTGCAGGAGAGTTCCAGACCCTCTGGATTAGAATGGACCCCTCCATCTCACCTATCTGACATATTTTTAGTAGCTGGGCCCACTTGTACTGCAGCTCCATAAGAGGAAAATTAATGAGAGCTCCATG
>VYZT01011085.1:0-11827 GCA_013400735.1 Pomatostomus ruficeps
TTATATATATATATATATAACCAGTGTACTTTTTTGTCAGCCAAGAAAAATCCCATTGTTTATGGTGCAGTCCAATCAAAATGTTTCCTGTCTTTGCAAGTCCCATAACAGCTCTTACCCACCTTAGACCCAAGCTACATGCAGTATAAAAACATCTGGATTTTTATCAGGTGTCCTCGAATGTGCTGCCTGATAAGCAGAGGTTTGCTGTGCTGGTTTCTTTTCTTTTCCTTCTCTCTTTTCTTTTTTTTTTTTTGATCACTATTTCAGGACTACCTGTCCCTCACAGCTGAGTGTCTCCTTCATTTATCTTATCCTCCAGGTCTTCTATAGATTGCAGGATTTGATAATCCCCCTCCCATCCTGCCCCGTTTCTTGCTCCAGCTCTGAGCTCAGACGTCCTTGGATGTGAGTGTCACAAATGGAATGGACAGACTGCTTGACAACCCACTGGATTAGTGTGGATGTGAGCATTTTAATTTGGAAAGGGAAAGAGGAACGGTGTTTAGAAGTTCACTTCTAGATACTTTTCACTGACTGTTTGAAAGGTTAAAAATGGAGCAGTGAACCAGTGAAATAAAAAGTGAATACACAGTGAGTCTGTAAAAGCAGGATCAAGGAGAAGGGGGGGAATACCAGCAAAACCCAGTTGATATGGTTCACCATTAACATGGGTTAAAAAAAATATGTTTTTATCCTCATAAGAAACATTGTAATTGCACCCAACCAAATGCAGAGCCTCAGTCTAAAGAATCAGGTCTGCATTGGGGGTTTCTCACAATAACACTGCCTCTGTAACTATCTGTGCACCTGGGTGATTGATTCCACCTCTGATTATTTGGTGATTTCTTTATTTCACAAGGCCTTTATCTCTTAGGCTCTTTCTCCCAATAAGGAAGTGGGGGTTTTAGTGCTAATTAAGTAATTTTTCTTTTATTGTTATCAAACTTTTGTTGTTGTTGTTGGTTGTTTGGGTTAAAAAGAAATAGCAGCATCATTGGAAAAAGCTTTACAATTGCCACCTTCTCTTCTCCACCAAAGAGATTCAGAGGACCAATTAATGATACATTTCTCTCTCATAAAAATGTTGCCTTATAGTTTCATAGAACACCTACCCAATCCAGAGCTGTGAAGCCCAACTGACTGGGGAAGGATAGGAATTCATCAGAGGACATTAATAAACATTTATAAGGGCTACAAGCGATGTCATGCACATAACATTGCATAGGTTGAGCCTCTGCCTGAAAAAAACCTTGAACCTCTTGGATGAATAATCAGGATGTTCTTATTTCCTGACACAGGTCTTGATGCAACTTCCCTCCTTTTTTTAGTTGGTTTTCTTTAAAATTAGCTCCAGTCTTTTTATTTAGCTCTCAAATAATAATTGAAAGCCTCATGAGGCTTGATAAGCATCATTCTCTGTGGCTAGAAGTCCATTCTTGATGACTTTGCCTGCAAGTTATGGTTTAGAGTTAGATCCTTGCAGGTAGGAAGCCCAATTAGAGGGTTTCCTGAAGGGCTTGATGTGCTTGAGTGCCCCACGGAGTAAAAAGTCTGGTAACTCCTGTGGTGCTAAATCCTTCAGCCTGTTCTTTTGGGGGAGGAAGAACAACACATCAAGGAAATGATGCTGACCTTCTGCCTTGCAGCAACCTCAGAGACAACAGGCTCAGCAGGAGAGTGGATCCTCGAGGTGAAGAAACCTGTCCCTTAACAAGAGTTAAGATATTAAGTGTCCCCTTGCAGTCATTTTCTATGCAGAGATTTTTCAAACTCTTTTTTAAATTGAAACTCCCTTTGCTGCATGTAGCTGGTTAAGTTTTGCAGACAGATATATTTTGTCAAACTCGCGAATTTGTAACACAAAAATACATTTGATAATGCCTTGCATTCAGTTTTCTTCTATTTCACAATGCTGGCACAATAAGACACAGTAGAACATGATACATTGCTTGTTCCTGTACATTGATGTGAAAGCAGAATGCAATGAATATAAAAGACCCTGTAAGCAAGATCATTGCAGAATAGCCTGTGGCTCATAATTGCTTATAGTGGGTTTTTTTCTGTAAAGATTCATAGAAGTTTGACTTTTAAGAATATCTAAATATCTCAAAGACTTTTTTTTCCCACCCCATTTTTCTCTTTCAAATTTGTGAGAGTTCTGTTTGAACAATGCCTGATGATCTGTGCTGCTCCAGCCCTTCAGGCCATCAGCTGCAGGTGGAATTCCTTATACTTTTCCAGTGGGATCACTGGGAGAAATTTTTCACACCCTTCCGCCTGTGCTGCTGCATTAGTACAGCAGGAGATAGTGCCAGCCAGCAGAAGTTTTATAAATGAACACCCAGTATAAAATACTTTTAGATCACAGTGCATTTGGATCGTAGTCTGCAAGGCTGGACTTGATTTGAAATGGTCACCTTGTGATAAAAACCTCCTTATCCACCTCGTTATAGTTCCGCTTGCAGTGCAGGGCTGCACAGAACATAAGCTCAGGCTGTGCAGTTTTAGAGAGGGCTTCTATGATACCTCCTACCTTCCCATCTACGCTTTTTCTTTTTTATGGAGGACAGAGCCCCAGAAAGGCCTCTGTGTGTTTTGGGTTGTGGTTTTCTAACAGCATTTCAGAGCAGTCTTGATTCTGGCGCTTATAAATTAAATCGAATATGTATTCAATTCAAAATACTACTCCTTTCTGCTCTCTTCATGCTCATGAAATCTGCTCATGGGGAGTAGTATCTTACCCCTAGAAAAGCCATATGGATTTCTGGAGAAGAACCTGAGAGGCGAGATGTTTACAGAACAGCTGCAGAGGATTTTGAAAGAGGTCTCCCTATTCTGACTTCATGCAGTACTGACACCTTTCAGATGGAGCAGAGAAATCATTCTATAACAAAACACTGATCAATCAAACCCTCGGGAGAAGCAGTGAGGTTATATAAGGTTGCATCCATTACCTGAAGCTGGATAGAGGATGTAGATTTCTATGTTCCTTGGAAGGAAATGCTTTATTTCTAGAAGATCAATTACACGTATTTTATGAGCCTTATGGTGGCTTAGAGGTGTTTGGTGTTTTTTTAAACACCACCCCTCGCCAGTGACTAGAAAAGTGACCCCCTGGTTCCCTGTGGTCACAAAGGATCAATATTCACTAGGCATTGCATCAGAATTTAGCATATTTTTTCAAACGCTGCATGTAAATTGAATGTACCAGCAGAACTGATTTAAGGCCACCTATCAGCACATGAGCAGTTGACTTTTCCATGCACATGTAAGAAATATCACACAGTCCTGTACCTGATACATCACACCAAGTGTGCTGTTCCTCCACGGCCTGTTTGCTACTCACAAAGGAGCACAGCTGTCAAAGCAACTAAAAGGAAACTCTCCCTGGCATTTTAATTTCTCAGCTTTTCAACCTGGCAATTAAACGTTAACCTGCCTGGCTCAGCGTTGCGTTACATCAGTCACACAGGGCTGAACCGGGTTAGATTTGCTCATTTCTACAACCAATTACCAGCACCTCATTCACACGCACGTTCTGTTCGCAGCCATTACATGGTTCATTTCATGGCACGCCGCATTTGTGTCGCTGTGGTTATACTTTATTTTGCCTATGGAGAGGGAGAAATGCTGTTCTGCTGAGCACTCGCTCATCCTGTCCTTAGCAGATTGCGTTTGCCTCCATAATTTATTTGAAACAAACAAACGAACAAAAGCAACAAAACAAACAAACAAACAAACAAACAAAACCCCCAAACCACAAAATAAAGTTATTGGTGCTTTCAGAATACCTCGAGGAGTTGTTATCTCCAGCAGCAGAAGCTGTGGTATCCAGTGTCTGCTATTAATGTGCACATGCCAAAACTGAAAGGGAAAAAATGCAAACGTTTGTCAAAACTGTGAATTATTTCAAGATCCTATTCTGTCCTACCATCTGGAATAGACAATTTGGATCTTCTCATCACCACAAGAACATGCTAAAAATCTTCCCTGGTCATTGATATGGACCTTCTCTAAAATGACAGCTGTGGCCAGGATCTTCTTCCTGCAAGACCTGGACTTTGTGTGGTAGACTGAGACGGGAGGAAGATATCTTGGCAATGTTTTCTTGGGTATTATTAATATCTGGCATAACTAAAAACCTCACCATTACCATGTGAGAGGACACGCATGAAGAAATCTGTACATTGATTATCTCAGCCCTCTGGTGGATCCAGGGGATGTCCAAAGCAGAGCAGTACCAAGAACAGGATATGGGTGCTCCCAATGCAGTTCCACAGCCAGGGCTGGAAAATTAGTTTGGAGCCTTCATTATCACAGAAATGGAAATGTGAGGATTTGTACGTCATTTTAGAAGTAGTCATGGGTGCCTGGTGAGATTCTAGGAAAACTGCTGGATGTCTAAGTGGCAAAATGAATTGGTCATATTGTTCATATTTGACTTTTGAACATCTGAGGAGTTTTGAATACGTCTAAAGAATTAAACCTTGTCTGTTTTGGGTTCACCACTCCAGATCTCAGTCCTGCATTCCCCTGACAAGCTTCTGCTGAGATCACTGAGATTTTCTTGTGCACAAAGAATGCAAGACCAAGTTCCAAGGAAATGTTTGAACAGAATCACTGAGAGACTTCTTTTATAAAGTATTTTGTCTTTGTTGCAACCTAATGCCTGAATTCTCTTCTTCCTTGACTCTCACTACTTATGAAAAATGAATCAGCTTCATTTGCACTGTTGAGCACTTCCAAGAGATTTTATTACCCATTTTTATGTGCGAGGACCATTTTGAAGAATATATGTGCTCTCATGTTTAGTGCCCACTTTAGTTTCTCTTCCTGGCAGTTACAACAATTATTTACCATAGTTTCCCAGTCCGTGCTTGGAAGAGAAGCAATAAAAACACAAGGTGAAATCCTGACTCCATTAAAATAGAAAAGAACTCTGCTGCTGATTCCAGCAAAGCCTCTGTCTCCACAGCACACTTTTCTTTGACTCTTGCTGGAATCAGAAGGGCTTCATGTGCAGTCAACTCACTCAAAAGTCTCATTCTCTTCTGAGGTCCTTCTTATGAGACGTTAAAGTTCCTTAAAAAATCAGGTTTTAAAAGCAATGCAAAGTACACCCCAAAGTGCCGCAGAAAAATCTTATTTGTGTTTAACAGCTTTTGAAATACCTTAAATACTGCACTTTTCAAGGTAACACGCAGGAATTCAATACTCACTCCAAAGGGAATTTGACTCATGCAGGTTTGGTAGCACAACTTATCTGCAAACTCTTTGTGGCTCCTCCGTTGGCAGGGAAGGTTTGGACTTTGCTGCAGATCACATCAAGCTGCATTGCACCCCAGAATCGCTGACACGTTACCACAGCTGCTCCCAAAGAGTGGCTACAATCCCAGAGGGTGTCAGGCTCGACAGAGATCACCTGCACGGCTCTGCACATGCGATCCCTGTGAAGCAGCAAACAGCAAAGCACGTTGTGCACGAGCAGAGAGAAGCCTGGCCCTCAAGCGAGGCAGAGCCATTAACCCGGATTACAAAATATATGACAAATTATGGTACCATGAGGAGGCACAGATCCAGAATTTTTGGTTTAGTTCAAGAAATTTAAATATTTTAATTCAAATTATCCCAAAATTTAAATATTTTAATTCAAGTTATTCCAAAATTCTCACCCCACTAGTCTTGCTTTTCAATCAGTTCTTAATTAATTTGTTATTTGTAATGTTCCATCATTTTATGATAATATATAGAAAAAAATTCTTTTTAGGAAGTACACTTTCCACTGAATAATAGGTGGAAAATGACCATGAAGCCTTAGAAACATCTGACTCTGTAAATTGACTGACATGACCGAATAGATCTGTCTGGAAAAGTTCAGCTCCTCTATTTAATTCAGTGCAGTCACTCCTTTCCTTCTCTGTCTGTGAGGGTTCAGTTGCAGCCTAGTCTCACCAGTGACATTTCATGTAGCTGAATTTAAGTCATAAACATTAATTACTTTGTATTTTAATAATCTTACACTGGCAGAGTTATGCAGGAGTAGTTTCAGACACTCACCATACAGCATGAGCATTGGATTTCTTGCCTTTTCTCAGCAATCGCCAAGTTGCTGGCAGGCAGAAGTTTCAGATAATTTCTATTTAATGGTTTGATATCATATAAAGAACAAAGGAAAGTTGTAATGAATCATAGAAGACATTTTCATTATCCCAGAATAAACTGGATGCAGTTATTGAATGGGAGAGCTCAGTGTTATTGTATTCTGGAAAATTTCACTGAATCATAGCTAACAGCACCCTATGCCCACAACTGAGCAGGAGTAGGAAAGAGATTTATGAAGCCAAAGCAATAATACAAACTCAGAACTTGCCAGATTTTAAAAATGCATTGGGATCAACACTGGACTCCGCTTACTAAAATAATTGCAGCCCCAGTCCATTTGATGGCATCTTATCTCTTACAGAGGGGAAAAACGATAGAAATAAGAATAGAACTCACTGTATGGTTTGTCACCGGGGACCCAATGGTGATTTCTCTCCTGGCATTAACAGTGAACACAGAGCTGGGACATGTGGATTGCCTCTAATCTAAAAGCACTCACTTCTATAGCTGCGGGCATATTGTTAAAATTCGGCCTTTCATCACACCTCCCATTTCCATTTTTTCAATTCTAATCCAAAGGCTCATTGATTTAGCTTGTCTATGGTAGGGACACTCCAATAAACAATGAGGGAAAAAATGCACTCCTAAAAAAATAAATAATCAGCCGGGGCAGTGCAGTGAGATGAATGCTTAAAATGTTAAGACCGTCAGTTTTCCAAGGGAGCAATTCTCTAAGTATTACTTGGTCACTGAAGTCAACAGTACCATTCTAATGAGTAAAATTTTGGATCAAACCCCAGCTTTGAGCTTCCTATCAAAAGAATTTTCTTCCAGTTGCTCAGTGACACTCATTATATTCATCACATTATTTTACAAGAACATGGAGATCAACAGCCTCTGCTCAGATGAGCTCAGGGTTGTCAGACTGAGAGTGACGCTTCTTGGTGAGGAAAAGATTCTCATTTAGGAGAAACAATAGGGAGAAATTTGGGCAATACTTTTGCTAGGAAAGTGATGTTTTGTATGTTGCTGTTGGCTTTGTCTTCTTATTACACTGAAACTGCCAAAGCCTGTACCTCAAGTTCTCCAAGTATTTCACTGAGCTCTGCACAAGATTTCAAAAGTCATCCTTTGACCTTACCTGTGCTGCTTTTAAGCCTTGTGTGGCTGCAAGGAGAGGGCTCTTCACTGCAGGCACGGCTGGGATGAGAGGGGATTGTGTCAGGGCCTGTGTCTACTTTTCATCTCCCCTTGAGCTGCCTCCTCCAGGAGACCAGACTGGTCATGGAAAACTGGCAGGAGATGCCATCACGTCCCCTCCATCCCCACTGCCGTAAAGACTTTACAAGCTGCTGTAAAGTCACATCACTCTTCATCCTATTTTAAATCTTGAATATTATTATCTAGCCTGAGAAAAAAAAAATCTTGTTCTGGTTTTTCTTCCTCCTTGTGGAAAGATGAGATGGATCTCAAATACTTTACTGCCTTTTAAGTGCTTATAAAAGCACAACTACAAAATAATATTTTATGATATGCTCACCATCATTTTCCTTCCTATACACTGCTCTTGCTGACATGGGCAGAAAAGTGATGCAGGCCATGAATGGAAATAACTTTTCATGTGTGGGAAGAGTGAAGGATTGGTTCTTGCTCTGTCTTACACCTGGTGGCTCAGGCCCAGTGGTGTCCCAGAAGTTCTGAAGTTTGTTCTGGCAGGAGTGCTCGGTCCTGCCTTAGCAATGCAGGAACAATGGACAAAAAAATATTTACATTGAAGCCACTGTAAAATTATCTCAGGGGCAGACCACTGGCATCAGATGGATTGCAGGTCTTGCCCAGTGTAACCATTCTTATCTTTCTTTGCTTTGTTGCACAAAATACCCGGAAAAAGAAAAAAAAAACCAGATCAAAAAATCCATTGAGGTCTTTTGATTGACTCATAAAGTGCTATTCATGCAAAGGACACTAATATTACTGAAATGGCTCACCAGTAATGGGCAACCTAGTTTTCAAACCAGTATCATTCTTAAAAATCACAGCAGTACAAAAAATAGAGAAATATCATTCGTGCAAAGAATGAGGGAGAAAAACCCCTGTGCACAGAGCTGTTCAGAGTTACAGGGTGTTGTTTGACATGGAAGGTGCTGTGTTTACTATGAAGAAAATAGCTTTTTTAATTCATGGGCACCTAGCAGGAAAGCTGAATGGCTGGAAGACTATGATAGAAACTTTATCTCCCTCTTTCTGAAGTCTGTATCGATTTGGATTAGATGCTGTGCATATTGCATGATAAGCAGATTTGTATTTATTCTTTTGTATACTATGCAAAGCACCAGAATACAAAATCAGGTGTGCTCAGGCTTTCTGGATATGGTCTTACAGCAAAGCAGCAGCCACGCTAAGCCATTTACTGGAGAGAATTGTTAACAGGAGAAGATCCATTACATTTTTATAGAGAAAAATCATAAGCCCATACTTCACACTTCTGTGCAGGCATTAACAATAAACTAGATAGGAAATCATTCAAAATGACATGAAGAAAAATAATTTTATGATCACTAGAGGACCTTGAAGAGACTGAGAGTTACACTTGTAAAAATCACAATGAGAATACATCCTTTACAAATGCCTTGTAAAGGGAAAAATTTATTACCATTGTTATATTTTGAGGATCTCGTTTTCCTGGTGATTTTTAGCAGCTCTGCTCCTAGTGGCAGTTCTTTTCTTATTATAATTTTTTTTTGATCTTTGACGAAACGATAGATCATTTTCACATTTTTGACAAGGACATGGGAATGAATGGGATAATAAAAATTGGGAAATTGCTGTTTATTGATACCAAATCTCATATTTACATCCCACTTTCAGTAAGCAGTGAAAGAGGGGACATGTTTACATAGACAGCTGTCACCCATTTTTTATGAAACTCAACAGCTGTTCAGTATTATATAGCTATTGCACTTTTAGTCAGGGCCAGGAAAGAAGTGTTTTGATTGGAACTGCCAAATGTCTTCAGTTAATCCAAACATGCATCTCTGAGATTCAATATGGCCCAAAGTGTAACTTCTCTTTGTGCTAAAAATTCAAAATTATCTTTCACAGCTTCAGGAGGGTAAATCTCTGACCCTGTATCTCAGCTGAGATGACACACAGCTTTGGGACCAGCTCATGGGCCGTTTCCATCTCACTGCTTCACCTGTTGTGGCCCTTTCTTATGAACTCATGAGACATTCCCAGAAGGAAATGTAATATCTGCATCTGCAAGGAGCAGGAGACTCCTCAAGAGAAAAGGAAAATGGTCATCTTTGTACTAAATCACTTCTATAAATCTACATCAATATGTTTCTCTATTTGAGTGCTTGCTGCCCTTTATTGTCCTGGGGAACTCCACAGGAGAATTTGTCCTTTGGTGTCTGTTGTGCTTTTCCAATCACAGACCCAGCAGGAGCATAAAAGCACTCAGGTGTAGGATTCTAAGTTCTTATAATTTTCAATGAGTACTCAGAAAAATTGTTTATTTTCATGTCTACATCTCTTGCCTACCTAGTTTAGTAACTGTGGGCCAGTTTCAGAGTGGAAATTCTAACTCTGGGGTTGGGTGAGAACCTAACATGCTCCGTTTGAAAACATGAAAGGGATTTGCACATGGCAGCCGAAGCTCACGTGTAAATATCTGCAGTATCCACTTTGCAGATGAGTTAGCACAGCAGCAGGATCCAGGGGTTCTGCTCTTTCTCACAGAATAATTTATCTGTGAGATCCCTGCCCTCACTTTAACCTCCCCACACTCCAAACCCAGCCTGCTGAAGTCAAGAGCACTGCAGGCAAGAGCTGAGGAATTGCAGAGATCAGCAGCAGTGAGCGTCTGTAAAACTGGCACAATCTGGAGCAGAATCTGTCCCAGCACCTTTACCTGTCACTGTCCCTTTCCCTCCACCTCCCCCCAGTGACAATGGCTGCGGGAGACTTGCACTCCAGGGAAAAGTCATCGAACACAGACGGGGAAAGGAGAGGCTCAAGGACAAATGTTACAGCCAGGCTTATAAATCTCTGCTGAGACAGGTAAATAAGGAGATGTTCTAGCAGAGAGGTGACCCGAAGTGAGTAATGAAACTTCTTTGAGGCTAAGCAGGCAGTGTGTATGAGTTAATTAATGTGTAATGGAATTTCCAATGGGGTTTTATAAATATGCCGGGGGCCTGCCTTCCACTCCTTATACCAAGATACCCCTGGGAGCAACTTTTTCTTTAAATTACAGTGATTTGAGTCTGCAAAAATAAAAGAAAAAAGTACAGAAAATAGGAACACATGAATCTCAAGACAGATTTTTATGCAAGCAATATTCTGACAGAGTTTATCCATCTTGAGATTTGTGTGCATCTCCTTCCCCTCCTCCAACCCTGACATCTTTAACACATTTCTCCAGATATTGGGGACATGCTGGTGCTGTTTTTGAGGGGATGTAATAGTCGAAGGGGGCAAGTTTTCCTTGTGAAGTTTTTTAGGGTGGCCCAGGTAATTCTGTGAGCAAGCCCCAGGATGAAGCCACATTCCCTTTAGAGCAGTCAGAGTTAAGCACCTGAAGGCCTGACCTTAACTGACAACAAGGGGCACACAAGGATCATAACCTCTCTGCTATTCTCAACCTTTAACAGACTTTCCCCTTACTGTACATTGTGAGAATTAGCAATTTTTGTTGTCTATTACCAAATTATAAATTACAGTTAAGCAGGATAGATTTTAACCATGAAAAGCATTAAGAGAAAAATTGCTCTAGTTTTACAATCATTTCCATCATATAAAGAGAAGTGTGTATGAAACTTTCAGAAAATCTATTCTCTGTGTGCAACTAAATTATTTATATGGTGTATAATTAATATGTTCGGTGATTTTGGTAAAGAGGCTTAGTTTTTAATCCTTCTCTAAAGGTAAGAGATCACAGGAATGAAATGCAAATTTGAGGTCTTATTTTATGCTTGTATAGTAATATCAAGCACTTTTCACTGTGGATGATTCTCAAGAAAAAAAAAAAAAAAACAAAAAAAACAAAAAAAAAGACAGAAAATCCAGAAATCCCCACAGGCTAATGATTACATTATCAATGCAGCAAATTCCTCAGCACGATGCTGGAAGGCTCAGGCAGAACAGCAGTTCAGCGCTGTCTGAACCCGTAGTGTAGCAGATCAGCTGCCAAAACACCTTCGTTTCCCATCGGTAATTTGGATATCTAACAGGTGTAGCAACTAAATGCTCTAAATCCATTTATTTAAGGAAAAATCTTCCCGGTTTCAGAGGCCACAGAGGCCCCAAATAGTGCTGAACTGCCAGTTCCATTACAAGAGGCTGGACAGAGTGAGACAGACAGACAGACAGACAGACTGCAGCTCTCCCATGGCCTTTGGCATCACCGGCTGCAGGTGGAGGAGAAATGTCCTGACTGTGATCCCAAAGTGTGTGAAGCTGCCGGTCACTCACCCAGAAATGGGATCAAAATGGGCAGGGACAGAGCAGATCCTGAGACCTGCACGGGGTGGGGTCTGTCTGACCCCTGCACTCCCACTGACGCAGGAGCTCGGGCTCTGCAGGGCTGGGACAGCATCCAGCACTGCTGCACCCGTGTCCCTGTGCTGTCCATACATGTCACACACGTGTCCCTGTGCTGTCCACATGGGTCACATGTGTGTCCCTGTGCTGTCCATCACACTCGTGTCCCTGTGCTGTC
>VYZT01011119.1:0-29948 GCA_013400735.1 Pomatostomus ruficeps
ATGGCCTGGGTTGGAAGGGACCCATAATCACCTGGTTCCAGCCTCCCATGCTGTAGGCAGGGACACCTTCCACTAGACCAGGTTACTCAGAGCCCCATCCAACCTGCCCTTGAACACTTCCAGGGATGGGGCATCCACAACTTTTCTGACCAACCTGTTCCAGTGCCTCACCACCCTCACAGTAAAGAATTTCTTCCTAACATCTAATCTAAACCTACTCTTTTTCGGTTTGAATCCATTCCCCCTTGTCCATGAACATCTCTGAGCTAAGAGATCACATACCACTGACAACAGGTGTTTGGTTTTTTTTTAATTTCTGCTGTCCTACCCTGTCACAGAACTGAAGAAAAGCAAACAAAACCTTGAAAACCACTTGTTCTGGGTACAAGACAAATACTGTAATTCAAATCTACACAGACACCAGAGAAGACCAGCATTACCTCACATAGAGGGGAAAAACCCAGTAAAGCATGTGGTGAAAATACGGTACTTCTCAAAAATCAGCAAATATTCCAGAAGTTAAAGTAGATCTTTATGGCCTGAAAACCAGTCTTCTCTCTTTTTTCTCCCTGCTTGCTCCCCTGTAGCCCCTGTCTGCATGTTTTAAGTAGCAGGTTATGACTTGCTTTGATTTTGCTTGCTTATCATCATGCAGCTCAGGTTTTACAGCTATAAAAAGTCCACTAAATTATAGCTTCAGGGGGATTGACAAGATGTGCTTCAGTTCTGAGACGGAGCTTGGAGAGGGAACTGTAGATGCAGGAAAATTCTCCTTGGCAACATAAAAAGCTTCTGTCCAGTGTGCACAATCTTCCTTTGCTGAACTTAATGGCCTGAGAAGAGTGCAGCAAAGTAATATTTTGTTGCTTCATCTCCTAATACAGTAGCTGAAAAAAAAAAGTTGAGTTTATTGACATGTCTTGTTCCTTGTAAAGTGTTTTATGGTCATGTTAGACAGTTTTTATTTTCTTCAGGTGGGACCAAATTCATTAGGTACCAGCTGCCTTCACCCAACTCCTCTTGGACACAGGCCATTTCTAAAACCTTGGTATGAATCTTCAGGTTAATTTTACTGGGTGCTGTTTCACATCCTTGGATTTACCACAGCACTGCAGTTACAAAGGTGAACTGAGTATCTCAAAAGGAAGCACAGAGGCCAGGCCACATCAGGCTCTCCTCCAGACTGCACACCTGCAGCAAGCCCTCCTCTTGGAACACATGGCAGAAAGAGACTGGTGTGGGAATTCAGATGGACAGCTGGCTCTCCAGAGCATAGTGAGAGTATAAGGGTAAATCATTGCACAAGTTACATTCCTTGAATGTAAGGTGGCCCAAAGACCCAGAGTAATGATTTCTCAAATCAACTTAGGCTTAAAGTGTAGATTCAGCATTACTTCCATGCCCCTACCCATGCTCAGCAACCCTAAAATAAAACCTACACCTCCCACTCTCTGTGTCTACCTGGCATTACTTTCTCCATTAAAAGATGAGGAAACAAGGCAAAGGATTTCCATTTATAGGACATGCTGGGACTCAGCCTCACCCTTAAGCAAAGCCTGTAGGACATTATCTACACCCCACCTCCTGATTTTAGTAAATTAGCTCAGTCCCTGTCCTTGAGCTATTGCTCTGTCTGTGAACACAAACTCCTACAGGAGTAGCTTTATGGTAAACTTCCCCCTCAGCTTTTGTTCCCAAAACCCTTGCTGATAGTCCGCTCTGGGAACAGTTGATGTGCTGCATCCCCTTCAGGCTGTGCTTTTGAAATATTCCCCAAGGAAAGGCCAAAGTAGCTCCTCATTCATGGTCTTTCTTTTGAAAAGCAAGAGGAAACACTTCAAGGGAAGTCATTGAGGTTAACAAAAACCAGCAGCGATAGCAGTCTCTCACAAATAAGCAAGAACGTAATGCGGAGAGTTCCTCTGCAGAATTTTCCAGAAGTAAAATAAATTGGAATACACAAGTGAATCTAGTTCCAGTAGAAAATCAATGATGTAAAACATTTAAATATTTAACTAAATTTCAGCAGCTTATGAGCTGTCAGAGAAGCTATTTGCTATGAAATTTGGACATTGATTTTTTCCCTAACATACTGAGATGTTAATTGCAAACTGCACTATCAGTTATGCACTATGGGTTAAGAAAATAACTGTTTAGCAGGGAAATATTTGAATATTTTTGCATGGATTTGCAATTTAGAAACTCTTTGCCTTTGCAACTCATGACAGTCAGTCTTCTTTATCCTCTGGTGAGCCATAGCAAAAGAGAAAAACCCTCACCCCAAGGCCTTTGTAAAATAAAAACACCCTCTATTTTGTCAGAACTTCCAGCTTCCCTCCCACTCCCTTCAGCTCAACCAGTAGTTTAGCGAGTATAACATCATGCTACAAAATAGCCTAAAGAAATATACCTGATGCTTCAGTTTCAGGTAACATATCAGTATCTCCCACTATTACGTCTCCTGGCTGCATCAAAACACACTTGGATTAATTGTCAGGCCATCAAGGGTTTTGCCTTATTTGCAACCCCATTTTGGTTTGTTTTTTCTCTTTTTCAACTGCTCACCTCTTTTCCCTTCTTCTAACAGCCTTCCTGGGACGAATATCAGTCAATTAAAGAGTTCTGAACGATGTCCTTAACACAAGTTCTAATCTGGGTAAGTTTACCCAGCTGTGCCTGGAAGGCTTATGTCATAAGCTGCATCCCCACTGAGGTCTGACAGCTCTCAGCCTGTCAAAACAGACATACCAAGTTCCTTACTGAGCAATCAATTAAAAAAAAATATTCAATGTTCTTTCTTCAGCAGCTTTATTTTACCACCCAGGATGAGTCCCCTAACCTGGTGTATATTGCACACATGAGGTATGCAGCTCTAAACTTTTCCTGTTTCTGAGGTTTGAATAGTTTAGCTGTTTAATCCCCAAATTATTTTGTTAATGTTAGCCAAACTAATCATTCTAGTTTCTTCTATGAAGTATATGTCAAAAACTGAACTAAAATGTCAAGGAGAAGGTAAACACAAATTAAATTAATAAGAAAAGTGCTTTCTCCTACAGAATATAGTTCAAGGTCAGAATCTCAAGGGATCCAGTGGCGATCATCCTTCCACAATGTTCCACCAGACAGGACTTTGTCCTTCAACCAGCATATGTCAGGGCTCTGCCTGAATCATCAGAAATTCCAGCAACCAACAGAGTTCTGGAGCAAAGATCTGAGTCTGTCAGCACCTGGGGTTACTGAAACAATGCTGCTACACGCCTCATTCACCACAGTTACCCTCAAACCAAGATGCTTTTCATCATTGATACCTCAGGCACTGACTCCTGCCTATTGGTATGTTTTTGCTCCGTCGCTGTTCTTTTTGCAGGTGCTGTTGGACAATCAGTGAACAAGAAGGATGGTCAGGCAGGAGGGCAAGGTGCCACTTTCATAGAGAAGATTTACATGTTGCTATGCCCCATTCCATGTGAACAGGGCCATAAATGCACTGCTCTGAAACCTTTACTTCAAGGTGTAACTCTAGCTTTGTGCTTTTTCCAGGACACAGCAACTGACTGTGATCTGGCCTGGGTCATCATAACTGAGTTCACTCACACTACGGAGCTATTATGCCATCATGAGAACCGGTCTGAACTGCTGCATTTCAAAGCCAGCCAGCCAAGTTTGAGGATGTTTTTCTGGCATCCTAGAGACACCAACATATGAAATACGGTATTTGAATACAAGATTATGTAACCTATTATGCACACATTGGCTGACATTCAAGCTATTGAGTAGTAAGACCAACTTGTTCTCATGGGTCTTCGTGTATGAGCTTCTGAATTACTCACCATCATCCAGAAAGTAATAAAATTATATTTATGACTATTACATAAAATTCAAAGGACCTTTATTTACATTAGGTTTTCAAGCGGTGGGTGTTGCAACATACATAACAAAATCTCATACTACATTTTTTATAGGTAATCAGGTTGAAAAACTGATCTACAGAATCAATTTGTCAAAACTGGCTAAGCAGAAAATGTGTCAACTCGGTTTAAGGGTACTCTGTCAATTTTACACCATTTTCTATTGTTCAGAGTACTCTTGATGTCCTGGTTATAAAAACCGAATGTTCATGCAGGTTAATTTACAGTGAACTCTCCAGCAAATTTTATGTTCTTCACTTGTTCGGAAGAGCACATCAATACTCTCTCCACCTTGTCTGACAAAGCAATTATGGATCCAAATAGGGAACAAACTCAATCTATAAGGAGATTTTTAACAGAAAGAAAATGGATTTAGCAAGACAAGGAGTCAGAACTTTCATTCAGTAACTAACTGAATTAGAATCTCTCATTCTGTAGAAAGCAAGTTGTACTGTAAAGATTAATCAAGTTTTTATTTCATACTGACATTATGTAGCAACCAATGAGTGTCTAGGTAAACAGAGACACTGTGAAATGTTTTGCCTCAAAGCTGACCAGTAATGCACGCAAATGATAAAGTAATCAACTCTGCTTACCGCCAGAAATAAAAAAAAAAGGCTTCAGGAGCAAATAACACTGATTCATACTGTACTGTGCTCAAGCACTAGTCAACAAAATCTATTAAACTACATGGGTGGAAAAAAATCAGAGCAGCTTTGTTATCTTACTTTTGACACCTTATTTAAATTTCAGGCATTACTTCTTTATATGAGCAAAAATATGTAGCCTTCTACACATTTTATGATGTGGTTACAGACATAAAAATGTTATAGTAGAAAGCAAGAGCTAGTTCAAGGAATTTCAGACTTTGAAATCAGCAAGATACAAAGCTAAAATTCATATGTTCCTTTTCAAGTTATGAATACTTTCACTAAAACATAAATATTTTAACATATATTATTTTTTGACATTCAAAATTGTAAAGTCAATATGGCAGAATTATTGTTAAAAGCACATATTTACAAATATTCTTTTTTCCATACATAAAGTATTTGGCATAATTATAACAATCTTACTGCATACACAACTGTTTGCTTCTTTTTCACAGAATGGTACACTTCTTATTAAAATTTACCAATTATGTACAAAAATACTTGAACATTTATTATAGAAAACTTCTATAACTACTGTCAACAGCTTGTAACTGCTGAAGGTTTAATTGAGAGAATATAAAAAGTGGTCACTTTCTTCCAGTTAAACTATCAACAAATCAAACACAGCTAAGATCAACATGAACTTCCCAACAAAAGAGGGAGAATATTTTTAACAATATGATTTAAAATGCAGTTCACACATCTGTTCCCAAGCACATTTAAACAGTCAATAAAAGAAAGAGGATACAAAACATACATACAGAAGGTGCTTTTTTTTCCTTCCCCTCCACATTCGTATGTCTTGTCATTAGCTTTCCAGAGCTCTTCAGATGCCAGTCACTAAAATACAATCTAAGGCCAAATACCGTTCTCAACAATAAAGATGATGGTGATGAACTCAAGCTAAAAAGCAAATCAAAAACGTGGCTCCAATGGCACATACACATCCAAGGAACTGTTCAGAATTTTTGCTAGATTTTTACAAAATTATTAATGACCTTTGCAATTAGCTTTTGAAATGTATGGATTAAAAACCAGCCATTTATATTTTTAAAAATTGGCTCATTTAGTGAATTGCCTTGATACTAGTCAATACTAATTCCTGTACACCAGTTAAATGAACAATTCATTTGTACCTATTTCAGACACAGATTGTATTCTAGGGTGAACTTTCAAAAGCAGCAGAGCCTTCACTAGGAAACTGCTAGCTTTTAAAAAAAACAAACCCAAACTAAAACAAGAACAACAACAACAACAACAAAATACATTAACTGGAAGAGTAAAAGTAAATTGCACCTCAAAAGGAAAAAGGATGTGTCAGGTACATACCCTAATGGCACAAAACCTTATTGGGATTCACCAGAATGGTGCTGTACGCTGAATAAAATACATGTATTTTTCCATCTCAAAAATAACATAAGCCAAGTGTGTGTTTCAAAAATTCCAAACCACATTCTTATAACAGTTCTCTGCTGTATAACTTGCATTACATCTCAGTTTTTCCACATACATTTGAAATGACCAACCTGTTCATCAGACAAGAGAAACAACTTTCAGCCTACTTGCAGAAACATCCTAGTCTACAGACTACTCTGTTAGAAAGCGTGCATTTATCTCTAGTAGTAAAGATCCAGTCAGTATATTCTGCATTTTGTAAGAAGCATTCAGCTAAATCAGACGAGAGTTGTTGGGTTTTAGATTTAATTTTTTAAATAACAATAAAGCACGAATAAAAGCATTTATCAGTATTCACCACCATGAAATTATAACAAAGATTCTCTCATTCATGCTTCCTATAATATCTGGCAACCTAAGTTAGTAATTTCATTTCAAATGTGCAACATAATATTAATAAGCATTTCAAAATTACTCAAAAGAAAAGGTGGACAAAATATTAAAGTGCCTAACTAAATGAGTTTTACCATTTTTAAAAAATATTATTTCTTAAACAGTAAAGGATGTGTTGCAATTAAATATGAAAGTGGCTTCTCATAGCTGAGAGACTTTGCGGGGCAGAGGCCTGGGCCGGGGAACCTGCTCAGTCCTCCTGCTGCTGTTTTCCAGGTTGTTTGGCCGAACCAGCTGTGGTTTGGGTGGCAGTGCCGGAGGGTCTGCAGCGGGTGGGATGGAGAGGCTGTGAGGTAGAGGAACGGGGCGCTTCAAAGTCCGCTCATACACACTGTAAGGTGGTGGGGTTTTGCTTTCTTTTCTCACAGGCTCCTCAGAAATGCTGTAGCTTGGGACAGTCACTGCTGGTTCGCTGCCTTGGCTTTCAAAGCCTGATGTCTCTGATGTGCTACATCGGCTGAGTGAAGAGATGCCACTGCTGTAACTCCCTGACAGTGCCGGGGAGTTGGATATGAGCCCCGAGGATTGATAATCCACTGGAGACGGTGTGAATGATGGCACAGACCCCTGCTCAAAAGAAAGGGCAGAAGAAGAATTTATCTGGCATATAAGAGGGAGAGTGTTTCTGTGCTCAGACTGAAAACATACATAGATGCAGTGCATGTACTCTGGGCTTCGATAAACAGAAATGGTTGTCCCTCTTTAATCAAGACCTGGTAAGAAATGGATAAAAAACTCCTTTCAGTAGTGCGTGGCTGGGTACACCTTAGATAGTGGTCATGCCAGTAATTCATATAAGTGGAAATAAAACTGTTTTTAAATGTTATCTTACTCTCATAATACCCTGGAAAAATCTGGAAGTCTTTAGAATGCACCCTTAGTTTTCCCAGCTGGAAGTGGTATGCACAGGGCGTACCTGGGGATGTCCTGCCCCCTAACGCCAAAGCCCAGTCACTGCTGCTACTGCAGGCTCTTGTATCCCAAATTCAGCTTCCAAAGCTTCTCCTCACAGCTCTTAGTGCATAGCCATGCAGTGAAAAGTGCATTTACATCATGGCGTCATTTTTGAGTGTACCATAAAACCAGCGTTGGAGAGGTAGGACAAAGCAGGTGCCAAGGTAAGAGCCGCTGCTGGGTGCCAGCACCCTTCTTCTGCTGTTCCTCCCATTTGGGGTGGCAGCAGAGTGGTAGGAGATGAAAGCATCACCACCCTTCCTCTCCCCTATCTCCCAGGTGTTCCTTAGACACACCACCTGTGCTTCAGGGACAAGGACCATATGGAGGGCACAGGTGGCAAGTGGCTGCACCAGCAGCCTCACAGGTCAGTGAGGGATGGTGACGGACCAGGAGCTGAGGGCCCAAGCAGCAACAACAGTGCTGATGAAGAATGTAAGGCAGGGACAATAAAGGCCTACCTAGAACTATTGAGCAGTTCTATTCCAGTGAAGCAACTTCAACTGAAAACTGTAAAATGTTAGCCCACACTTTCCAAGTTGAAATGTTTTTGCAACATATCTAATTATAACTGGAGTCATCTGAAACAATCCAGACTTACTGGCCTCAAGCCTCAGGCTAAAAAAGGGATGGAGAAATAACATTAAAGACAAATTTCTCACTCCCATTCTTGTTAGATTGGTTGACGCTCAGCTGCTCAGCTTGAGGTGAGAGTGTGAGCCATGCAAAAAAGGATAGGAGTGGAGGAAGAGGAGACGGGCAGGAGTGTACAGAACTGACTGCACTGACTTCATGCTGTTGAGATAATTTTAGTTATCCATCTAGGACTGGATCCACAGAGCACTGAAATCAATGGAGAAAAAAAAAAAAACTTCATTTACATCAGTGGGTTTTGTACTAGGATGGTTTTCTCTGGCAGCACACTGTTAGAGAAAGGCTAAAATCTGAATCCTGTATATGGCTATGGAAAAGCAGAGCAAGTTTTATTTAAAGCTCAACACCCGGTGAAGACATTTCAGACATTTTGAGGAGTTTAACTACTTGTTTCATGTTCCATTCCTCTGCTTGTGAGGAGGCTGCAGCTGCACTCCCTACTCCCACACACATCCAGGGTCCAGGTTTTCAAATAAATTATGTGTTTGGCTCCAGTTCCAAGAACACTTGACACTTGGATTAAGTGACCATATATAAGATTTAAGACCTTTGCTTTTGTCATTCAAAACAACAGCAAATATACGTAAAGCCTGCATGGGTAAGTACTTGGTTCCTGACAGCAGTGCAGACTGCTTTTACCAGTAGCAAGTAACAGTCTAGACACCAAAACAGTCTGGAAATTCATGGATGCTCAAAGTGAGATACAGCAATTATCGCAAGTATTTTGGCCCAGCAACCCTCTTCCAAGCAGGAATCCAGACTTTGGTTGTAAAATGCTTAAATTCTGTCCAGACCTATAGAAGAAGAATATTAGGACAAGCTTCAAACATCCCTAAGAATCATCAGTACTGGGTCCATTTAGGATGAAGAGTCACTCATCTTTGTACAAGATCCTAATGTTCTAAAGCGCTTCCCAGTAAGCAGTTAGGGCAAAACCTGGGATTGGTGCTCACTTGAGCAAAATGGTAATCAGACTGTGGGCACTCTGATGGCCAGCAGGATTGCTTTGTGATGAGTTTGGACCACTGTGCAGACACAAGCAGAAATGTTACAGGCTTATGGGAAGGCAAACAGGACAATGACTGTGGACTTGTAATTAGGGACTTCAAGGGGAAAGGAAATATTTTGGGGTGCTGTTTTCCTCCTCAGGCAATGTATACCTCTGCAGTATTCGTTAGGCATTGGGTTGCTGAGGGGTTACTTTGGCAGGGCTGCATCCTTCTGTCCTTGCATCTGAGTGCCTGAAGCAACAGTCATGCTTCTTTGCTCTCCTTCCACATTCTTGACTCTCTCTCATATTTCTACCTGCAGAACCATCTCTGCTTCAGTGGACAGAGGTTATCCCCAAGACCAATGTCATGCACTCTCTGCCAGCACCAGGGTTTGCCTGCAATAAGCAGGCTGCATTTTTGTGTGCTCCACTGCTATGGAAAACACAGATTTCCCAGTCAAGTTTTCCAACAAAAAACCTGGCACCAATATGTGGGTACCAACACATGCAAGTATCTTGAAATAGAAAAGAAACCTGCTGAGTTGAGCCTGGATATCAAATTACTTTGGACGTTTAACTGCCAGAGACGAACCAATGCTTATTCACAGCCTATGCTTAATGTTTCCTACTGGCAGGTGTCAAACTACTTGGAACTTCTTACAACCTCCCTGGATCATCCTGCAGAGGAAATGGATATTAAAAAGATTGAAGCAGGGAACCCTCTGTAACACACCCTCTAATCTAACAGCTCTGAATGCTGGAAGAATAAGACAAATGGGTTGCACAACAGATTTTCCTTTGCTGGCACCTCCCCTTCTTCCACATTGGAGACAGAATACTGTTTTTTGTATAGGTATATGATAAGAAAAAGAAAACATAATATAATCCCAAATAATGTACATTAAATATATGCCATCTACCCCACAACACACAAGAGCTGTCCCACAAAGGCAATTCACTGCAATAAAACAGTACCTTCATTGGTGATCTGCCAGCAGGAGAAGGGGAAACGGAGGCTATGTGTCTTGCTGGTGATGCTGTAAAGTTAGAAAGATTTCAGTGCACTTGTGGCATTACAGTTTTCACTAAGAAATCTTTTTAAGTGGATAGGAGAGCATTCGATACATAAACATTATCTCTAGTTCCCTTGGCCGATGGCTGTAAATAGTTTTAGAGATTTTGTTTATTTTACTTTGTTCTCTGGATTATCTTGCAGTACAACCAAGTATAAGAAATATCTGTATCTGCCTTTTCTTTGTATATTATATTGTATATCACTGTAAATTGATTTATAATTACCAAATGATAACAAGTTAAAAAAAGAGTCAGTATAACAACTTTTCCCTTTTTGTTCTTAAAAAATATATTCTGTAGTTGTAAGTCAAATAAGGAAAATAGAAAATACATAATATACTTATATCAAACACTTACCTGCAAATATACTAGAAACATGCCTGGACAAACTCAGAGGCATAAGGAGAATATGCAAAAAGTTTACTCACTCCCTTGAGAACAATTATATTTATAGTATCACTTGAGCAGCCTTTCCTTTAAATGGAAATTAATCTTTTGAAAGGCAAAATGGTTATAGTAACAGAACTCATGTACTTTCGTGATTGCTGTGCATTTTCTGGCCAGTAAGATTCTTTGTGGTTAATGATCATTTCTGATTGCTAACCTCCAATTATCATAAAATCAAAAGACTAAATTTGATCATCCTCCCTCTTACTAGCATGAACTGTCTGAAACTACTCATTCATTAAGTGAAGGGGCAGAGTATTGGAAACTGCAGAGAACATTAACGAGATGAAAATCCTGCAGAGGCAGTTCTACAGCCTTTCATGTAAGAAATCAAATAATAAGTTCATCTGCCCAAGAAGTTAAACATTAACAGAGTGGAAAGAATCTAAGCCCTCAGGTACTGGAGCTTTACCTGAAATGTCCATTAACTCACCAGTCTGTGCAGGTCTTGGTGGTACAGGAGGAGATATAAGCTTTCCACTTTCTGATGTGTTTCTGGCTTCCTTTCCACTATCCAGGCTCCAGCTGCTGGGGGTGGTGTTTACAGCTGGAAGAGAACGAAAAAACTGTCATAAGCATCAACACTTCAGTTCTCTGACGTGCCTTTATCCATGAGGGTAAAAATACACAGAGTGAAAATCCCTAACAACTCAATAAGCATGCCTGAAAAGCTCTCGTGATCACATCTGCACTTGCAAAGCTCTTAAACAGTAGCTGCCAATCTCACGGATGCCTGCTGGATGCCCCTGGCCCTCAGGTCAGTTTGTGACTGATCAGCACTGGGGGCCATCAACAGCAGCAGTAGCTGAGATTGCACTCTGGTGCACTGCAAATCCAGTCACAAAGGGAAATAAGCTTGAAGCCTGTTAATATAATCAGTTTATCTTTGCACCAGACTCCTATTTAGAGGTTTCCAGGCAGAGGGGAATAGATTATTCATAAACTGTTTCCATTAACTCATTTTATACACAGAAGGGCCTAGAGAAAGGAACTCGCCAAATTCCTATCGACCTCCTTCATAAAGCTTTCCGTGCTAACAGTCTTGTGTTGCCTGCATAGACTACAAATTCAGAATTGAAAGAAGGTGGAAAGAAAGGCACAAAATACAGGAGTAAAAATTGGAAGAAATTAAAAGTGTCTGACAGAAAAAATATCAAATTAAGAAATTATTATCAACTGAGAAAATTTCTATACACTGTTTGTATCTGTAGTCAAGGATGTCTGCTTAGTCATGTAAATTGACTATCACCTTGACATGCATAAACTTGTCTGTTTTCTTTGTCTGTGTTACCTTGACCAAATTCTATGACTTAAACTGAATGATCCCATAAGGTCTGGAACAGCTTCCTTGATAGAACTGGATTATCTCATGTCATCAAGAAGCCACCAATATTGGAAAGAAGTCAGACAGACAGAAAGACAGGGAATTTAACATGGACTGGACAAAAGCTAATTTGAAAAACACAACTTTCATTACACTTACAAAAAAAAGGAGTTGAAAATAACTGCTTCAAACTTTCCCATTCATCTCCCAAACACAGCACCAAAAAAATCCCTCACCTTAAAAGCCTCAAACCTCTTGCCCTGCCATGACAGTTCCCTTCTCATTTACTTGTTCCAACTGCAAGGACCCTGTGTTTATTTACAAAGATGAAATGAAAAAGTATGTTGCTAACTGATGGCATCAATTATCACTATTGTAGCAACTCTGAGAGCTCTCAGGACCCCACTACATAACAGACTTAATACAATAAGCACAGTAAAAATAATACCAGTCTCATATCTGAAACAATATTGTTACAGTATAATTGCACTTTAGTTGACCCTGGGATCAGTGCGCAGAATAATTTATTTTCTAGAGGATCATTTTGCTTTGTTATTGCCAAAATATGCAATACAGTATTTGCTTTCTATTGTAAGCTGTCACCTAACAGTATCCCTTTGCCCTCATCCTAAAAATCACCTGACACCAGACCTAGGTACTTCAAATGCCTGAACCTCTTGACAAGCCTTTTTTTTTCTTTTAAGTCATCCAAGCAGTCAGTTCTTTGGACTGCTAAAGCCTTCAGAAGAGAATACTTCATTTTAATAATTTTGTGATATACTTGGCTGCATAGGCCAGTGGAAAAGTTTTGCCATTTCCATGTTAAATTATTTCATATGTTTTTCAGCCCTGTGAAAAAACTCCACCTGTTTTCATAAAAATGTGAACACAAAAATACCTATAAAAACCAGCTCTTATTAAAGAAAATCTGATTCCTGGTCAGTTCTTATTACAGTATATTCTTAAAATAATTGCTTTCTGTACACTTATTTTCTGTATCCTTTATTCAGCATACCACAAAGGTACCATAAAGAAATGATGGAGCATATTATAGATGTGAGACACATAAAGAAATCGTGGCACAATTACTATGCCAACAATATTGGATTTCCCCATGTGCAAAATTATAGGAGGCAATATTTTTTCTACAGCAGTGCATGTATTTCTCATTTATTCTAATTAAAAACAAAATCCCCAAAAAGCAAGAAACCAGAAATTACTGTTTTTAATCCAAATGTGACCAGAAGTACACTGAGCAGGTACCAAACTTCAAGATTCTGTCCATCTCTTTACCTTCTCTCTGCCCCATTCTCCAGAAGCTGGCTTTTCACCCCATATGTCTCTCTTGAGAAGCAGAAAGGACAGCCCTCACAGGCAGTCTGCTGCAACCTGCTGGTCCATCATCCCCTCTTGCAAACTTCCGGGCCTTATTTCAGTGGCCTCACTTCAAACACCATGTTCTACCCTTTTTGGCAAAGAGTTTTGAAACTTAAGATTTGTTAGCATAATTTATTTAGTCAGTTAGAATGTTTTGAGACTTGGAGATGACAGTAGGCACTCCAAAGAACCGGCATTCTACAGGAAGATGATGGAGTAATTAAATTTTCATTCTTCCAAGACCGGCATATTGCAGCATTTCCACTCACCTTTGTCAGAGCCAGGCAGATTGGAATCACTTCGTGGCAGAGCACCATCTCCAATATGATTGAACAGCATTCTCTGTAAATTGAGAACAGCATGGTTTACACATAGCTGCTGTTGTATTTCAGTAGCCTTTAAGAAAACAAATCTATTTTGGTTCTTATCCCCCCTCACCCCCAGGTCTACTTTGGAGGTAGAGTGAGAAACATCACATAAGAACATACACAGTTTAATAAAAATATGTGTATACAGGCAGGGAGTAGACTAGCTTTCTGAAAACTGTGGAACATTATTAGGTACTGAGTTCTGACAGTTTCCAGCACCTTAAAAACATAATTAAGCTCATTCCTAAAGAGAAATCTTAATAGATTACTAAACAAATAGAAGGATAGATCTGCAATAATTTCATTACAGAATCAGGATCTGAACAAGATAATATTCAAGTTATGGCTGTTATCTAAGAAAAGCATTGTGTATTGTTTTCCAGCCCTGACTTTTTAGGTAGCAGTCTTCTTACTTCTCTTGTGGATAAGAACTGACCCATAAAGCATGTTTGTCTTTCCTTTTATTAAAATTCCTTTTGTTTACAAATCATAGTAAATGTATGAAAAAATTTAAAATTCTACCATTTATTTCATTTTGCATCATTCAAATAATCCATGGCTCACTAGTTTGTCTCAAAAACATATGTAAACAGCATACAGTTAATCCTACAAGTAATTCAGATGTACTTTCCAGAGGAAATAGGAGCAGATAAATTTTTTTTCTTACTTTTTTTATCTTTAAAAGCAAGATCAGACAATCAGTGAAATCCAAATAAAACCCTATCATTATGTCTCTTTTCAGTGTTGAGAGAGGACCGTGCCAAGTTGGTGAGGCACTATGCTGTGGTTCCACAAGATGGCAAACCCAGCTGCAAAGTGATCATCATTGAACTAATATGTTGCACCTTCATGTTACAAAGTGAGGAACAAATACTTGAGCCCAATACAACTTCACTTTAAACATCTTAGAGACAGAACACTTTGGTAAACTTTGAGCTACAGTAGGTGTGCTGTATGTCATATTAGAGTCACACTGGGTCAGATAATATCTGTTTTCCTGCAGTTACCATTAAACTGAGGTGGTACAGCTACATATGTACTCTGATGTGACAGAAAATGTGATCTTATGTTCCTGCCTGGTCTGCATTGAATGCTCACTGCCTAGTGAGTCTGCAGAGTACTAGGATGTGAAGGACAAGTGTAGAAGTCCATTTTCTGTTGTGAAGGTAAATAGCAATGGCTGAAAAAGCAACTAAAATTGGAGGAGATAAAGAGACAAAAGCTGAATGAAATACAGAGAGACAAACTAAAAAGAATGAGATATAAAACTATATGGAAGAACAAGAGCAATCACAGGATGTTTAATGACACGCTGACACGCAAATAAAAGCCCCAAAAATGTGAAATTCAAAAAGCTTCATTAGGAAGAATAATAGTACAAAAACAAAGGAGGCTTGTTGACCAGTCAATGACAGCAGGCATTCCTCTTCAGAGTATGGGAAGAGCTGGAGAGACACTGTACAATCATTCAGCCAGAGATCACAAAGCAAGCACAAATGGATGTTGACTAGAAACAGCTGTACATAATGTTGAGCATAAATTTCAATGAGGAAGTGGATGCAGTACTGTTGCGGTCTTATTCTGTGAAGTCCATCAAACTTCCTTAAATAAGGTAGCTGTGGCCTGAAAAGACTTGAACTGCAGGAATTTGCCTGTGTATCTCATCTCTTCCAGTTGAAACACTAATGTAAAAATTGCTTTCATTAAGCCGTAACGATGTAGTTCATAAATGGGTGGTCCTTTCCTCTCAGTGTGTCCAACCAAGACTGTTGAAGTGGTGTTAGAATAAAAGTAGAAAGGACAAGGAACAGTTTGAGCAGCCAAATTTAAATGAGAGTTGCAGGTGTCTCTAAGATCGCCCTTACAAATGTCCTGAGGAATTCTTTTCCCCTTCTTTATCAGAAAGCAGAGAATCAGGACTTTGTTTCTGATCACAGTCCATTTTTACTGCTGAGAGAATAGCACACTAGAGAAAGAAATTTCACCTTTTCCCAGAAAGATATAACCTCATTTATGGTTATAAGGGCAGAAAGAACTTTCTCATCTTTGAAATATATTTCACGGTATGAACAAGTTAATTTTCTACTTACCCTCTCTTGGGACACTGAGGGTAGAGACAGATTGGGAGATTTTCCTGCTGGGCGAGTCTCAGAGAGAGCGGAGACTGGGCCTATGAGCTCCTCAGCCTCCCTTATGCAATCTCGGATAGAGTGGGGGATAGAAGTCGCATTCCACTTGGCAAAGCAAGAGTTTGTAGTCTGGGAGCAAAAACGGGATAATTTTTCTTTGCGGCAAACTGTAAAACCGCTTTATTTAAAGAGCATCTCCTTATCTTTACTGTCTCTTGTTTTGGCTCCACTACCACTGATGAAGTGCCTAGTAGCTCTACCTGCTGTTAGTAGTTCCTGAGAATTGTCCTTAAGTCTAGCTAAGCTTCAGTATTACTTCTTAAGCCCAAAGGTAATAGCATGAGGACTTAAACAGAAAAGAGATTAAAAATTAAATCAAGAGCTAATTCAATAACAGAAGAAACAAGGGACAAGAAAAGAACTAATGAGAAACCAATAACTTCTAATATAAAGAATCCTGGAGCTGGTTTTTAACAGAGGCAAAACTTCTGGTAGACATGAGAGTGTAGAAAGGAGAGCCTTTAACAGTGTATATATGTTCTCATCTTTCTCAGCTTCAGCAAGAGGTGCATTGTGTGATGGCAGGGATTAAAACAGCAGCTGTGTTAAAGAAAAGCACTTCAGGAAAATAGGTCCATTAAGAAGAAAAGATGAAATAAGGATTCAGTATTGGCCAGCTTACCAAGCTCATGTTGCATTTCAGAATACTCAAAAATATGTTTAATACAGACCTATATAACAGTATTTTAAGGCAAGAAGACAATACATTCGTTTCTCTGGAGTACCAAAATGTCTATCATTCTTTTCTGAAACTATATTGAAAAATAGGAATTGCCACATGGAGTGGGTTATTATCTCACAGTGGCTAGGATTAATTTTCTCAGAAGAAATAAAGGGGAGCTCAACAAAGACAACTACCATGATAACAGTTTTTCATTCTTTGTCTTCTTCCCTAGACAGAACAAATGCTATTGTTCCACACCTGAAGGCTGTGTCATCTGGTAAGTCTCTCTATCCCTCACTTCAGGGAGTAAATGTAAAGAAACAGACCTGCACCTAAAGAAATCAAGCAGAAATGTGATCAAGCACTATATATTCTATTCACATCTCGTGCATCTGAAATATTTTAGAGTATTTGCTTATAAAAACATTAAAAAACACTTGAAAATTTACAGCAGTGAACAGACACTGAATCTGCTGAAAGTTCAACATGTGCCTTTATTGTCTTCTGATCTATTTGTGCTCTGAGGATTCCCAACAAACTCCTTACCTGCGAAGTTTCCGAAGGAACAGGGTAGATGGCACTGCAGGGCCTCTCTCTGGGAGACAGGCAAGAGTTTTCTCGGGAATGCTTATGTTTGTCAGACAACAGAGGAGAAGCTAGAATATAAATGTGTCAAGTGATTAAATTCATGCAGTGAAACTCCAACATTTCAATTCTATGCTTACGACAAAAAAAAATCCTCTGTCTCCAATAATTCAGATTCCTCAAATAATTGGCTGAATTTGATGTCTGACCAGTGACACCATGCAGAAACTCAGCTGTGTAATGTATCAAGAGTTATTTAATATGGTTTACCACAGCAGATGAACACTGACCTCTGGCACTGGATGGAGCAGAACTGGTCACATTAGGTGAAGCAGAATGAGTAGAACTCAGGCTTGAGGTAGACGGACTAGGCTATGTATAGAAGAGATGCTGTTGTTACCACATTACACTTACTGGTTTGGAAAACAAAAATTTATACCCTACTTTTCACTAGAACAAAGAATTTGTAACTTCTTAGAGTAGTTTATCAGTAATCCAAAATAGCAAACCAGTATAAAGAGCATTAATCTAACTATACAAAGATGTAGTAAGATACTAAATAAATAGAAATATAATTAATACAGTAGAATAATTACATCACAATGTGACAACTGGACAGAAAAGCCTATGCAAGGTCAGATGACTTTGCATCATAGTCCATTGCTACTTATTATATTTGTAAAAAATTAATGCTCTAAACAAGAGAAAACAGTTACATCAAAAAAGTTATTTTTAAATGAATGAGGTTAACATCTCATTTGAAGATTTGTTTTTTAAAAGCAGTAGCAGCAATAGCTTTGAGATTTCTGAATGATATTATAGAAGCATTAATTTAGTAAATAGCCTTGTAAGAAAGATTCTGGACAGTTTAAAAAATGTCAAAAAATTATACCTGCATGTTAAAAACTTCATCTGAGCTTTCTGACTGCCCAGTGATGTTGCTGACTTCAGCAGAAGCTTGGGATGACAGTGACGAGGACGAATATCGATTGACAGCTGGGTAACTCAAGGGGCTATTATAAGAATAATGAAGTATAAAATGGTTAACTCTAATTGTCAATCATAATTTCTGATGGGAGAACAGCACACGTTTATCAATCTTTGAAGTTTAATTGGGGGAGGGGAGAGAGAGAGAGAGAAAGAGAGAAAGAAGGAGAGAGAATACATATACCAGCTATTCAAGGCTGAACCCACTTCAGTCAGACCATACAAGAAAGCATGCATGTAATAGAAGTATTTGTTGGTCATTTTCCATGGGTAGCAAAACTATGTAATTTCTAGTATTTAACTTGCCTGCGTCGGGGTATTACCCTGGCAGCATCAGGGCTCATAGAAACAGGTACGGAATTCCGGCACACACGAGGACTTCCATTTGGGAAATGAACAGGGCTAGCTTGTACACAGGCAGAAAATTCCTGGCGAGTTATTAGAAGAAGATTAATTAAAATGAGCATGATATCATTAAGCATTTTGTAAGATACAGATATGTAGATAATTACATATAAATGTAATTATATCTGCATTTTGGATCAGCTTCATCATTAATATGAAAAATATTTTAACTTTTCACTAATGATAGTAAAATGTGACTACTTTTCTCTGCATGGTATGGTAAGTCTATGTTTCTCTCTGCTTTGTGGTACTACAAGGCTACAAGCTGTAATGGGGACAAACAACCAAAAGGTGTCACTGTTTGTTGCTTGGGAAAATGAACCAACCCTTAATGCAGCTGAACAGTCTCCTGACTATCCATGCACCTGCTCATGTACCTGTATTCCCAAGCTTGACTTCATCACAAAGAACTGATCCACCAGCTTTTTGTGCAACGGCCTCATGTCCTGTGGCACCACCTTCTCATGCACCGCCAAGCCAAATTCTAGAATCTGGGCCTGCAGAAAGGTATAAAAATATTTTTGATCCATTTTCTTTAAGCTCTCATCATCAATTAGGATACTAATTAAAAAAAAAAATCCAATAAAATGCACATTGCCTTAAAAACACCTATCTAAACCTCTGAAGGACCTGTAACCAAACACGGCCTAGGACCAAAAGCACACAACAGAGACTCTGTAATATATTTGCAATGAAATCCATGGTCTCCTATCCTACTTCAACTCCCCAGACACTTTTGTAAGTAGTGACTTGATGTATATTCTTGACATAAGACACGACAGGCTTCAGAATTACATTGTTAAAACTTTAATCTTGCTCAAATTTGTTCACACGCATTCCAAATATTGAATTGGTTACACAAGGAATCAGATAAACTCCAATTTAAAAACAAAATAGCTATAGTGTGCTGTAATATCTTTGGATGAGAGCTCGTGGCTGATGTTTTCAGGCAGCCTGCGAGTGGGCAGGCAGCTGCACGGGTCAGGACTGAAGCACATCCATTCACACACAGCCAGCCTGGCCCTTCCGAATGCTCTCCGCTAAATCATCTCTGGGTGCCAGAGGGGGTTGAGCTGCCATTGCTTGGAACCCACATTTTTGTTACAGGAAGTTATTAACTCCAGTTTTACACTGTAAAGATTACTGAGATTAACTATCGCTTGAAAAAATGAAATTATAATGTCAATTACTACACACTGTCTCAGTGAAATTAAAGTGAGCTCAGTGAATCTGTTCTCATTGATACTGAGGCCCCATCACTCAGCTGATCTGTGCAAAAAACACCACAGTGCTGATGAAAACCAGAATTTCCATCTTGCCAAATTCCAATTCCGTGACCCTTTGTATTCCAAGCTGGCAATAAAATTTGAAACTTCAACATGCTGCATAGAACAAAAATAGATAAATACCAGTTAAAAAACCTGAAATATTAGTAAGATCTCTGATTTTTAAAAAAATCAGAGATTTTCAAATAGAAACACTTCATATTTGAGGCTGGTAGGTCATTGTCTTATAAATGAATGGAGAAATAATGCAAAAAGAATATAGTGCATAGAACACTCATCTGCTTAATTTAATCACTTTGTATTTATTTTACTGCCTACCTACTTTGCTAATTACTACTACATATCTTTCATTGCAATAAGATTTTAAATGCTTTTTTGCTCTTATGGCAAACCTTGTAGTGAAAATATTTTTCTGTAATATTGGTAAAATACAAATATATGCTGAAGCCATCAAATGTTTCAATGAAATAATGTTTATTCTGTAGTAGTGATAAAATATTTTGTGCAAATATTTGTGAATGAACATGACAAGACAGGCCTCTCACTCAACCTTTATTTTACACAAAGTAGTTTGAAGTGATTAAAGTGATGATGGAAAGGACTAGGGAAAAAATATTAACATGGCCCAGAAATCCGCTTGTATAGAAAGTTACTCTCTACTTGGAATCTAATTCAGAAAACACTGAAGACCACAGGGCAATTATTAACCTCTGATATTTTTTATTTTATGTGGTGGCATTTTTAGCTAGAACAGCTGAGCAGGCCACCCTGTTCAGCCCCATTTTACCTGCTCAAGCATCAGTTCTCTCAAGCGTGTGATCTTCTCTCCATCCTCTGGATGGTTCACGATGTATTCTTTGACAAAGAATGCCTAAACAGAATAAAATTACAAAGTTAAACAAAGTGAGTAAAACCGCACCACTTTTGTTTCTTTTTTAAAAAAGACAAGTTTCTAGATAATATTTTCAAGTGTTTTCAAAGTTCCTTTCAACTTCAGTAACGGATAATACATGTTAAATAAGTAATGAGTCATAGTCTCATTGGTGGAGACTATAGGCAAAACAATGTAGCCACTCTTAAATGGAATTTATGAGATGTTCAATATCTAGGACAGATCCAGAAGCAAAATTTGAAGCCTGCAAATCAGAGTTGAAACCAAACACAAGTCACATGAATGAAGTATCTCTTCCCTAATATTGTGCTAGAAGTTTCAAGTAAGTACAAAGAGTTTCATTTTCCTCTCTTTTCATACTAGGAGCTTCATTACCCCTTAAATATAAAGACAACTTGACAACAGTGTGGAATTGTATAGTATTATGTACATTGGAGCTGTGACATTATCTTATTCTCTCTCTTAATATAAATAATGTTTTGAGAACTCACAGTGACAATGATATCAAGAAGATACACTTTGCACTATGGGAGCATGTGACCAACATCCAGCTGTGATGAGCTTACACGACTTTCCAGTCCATCTCCAATGCTCCAACTGCACCAGCTATAATATCCCAAACTCATTTTACCCAACAGCAATGTTCTGGACATAGCACTCCCCCAGTTTGTTCAAGACTGCATCTTTCTTAATATAGTAACTATTCTCCCCTGCAAGGGGATTATATTGAGTTTACAACAATTCTTGATAATACATTTATTTCACATGGTCCTTTCACTGCAGATAAGAAAATTATAAGAAGTCATGTTTAAATTGTTAAAAGGAGCCCTCTGATACTTGCTAAAATCCCAAACCCCTGCCAGCTGATAATTTCTTTTTCCCTCAGCTACAAGATTACTGTTCTTCCAGGATCGAGCAGGTGGTGTCCTAGTGGTTTTGGTTTTATACAGATCTATAATTAGATATAGATATGTGAGTTAGAGGTGTAATAATCTAACTGCAAGCAAAATCACGACTACTTATCAGAATTTGACTAAATCCAGTAACATTTTTGCAACCAATGACTTCCAATAATTCATCATTAAAAGGCCTGTACTCTTATAGCACATGCAAAGGACTGTGAGGAAATGTACATTATAGTACAAATTGCAGTTAAGAGGTGTTAGTGGGCACAAAAGCAACTCTTCATGTTTTCTAATAGTGTTTAGAAAGTTTTTTTGAGAAATCAGTGGTTTAGTCTACAGCCATTTTTTAGCATACATAAAGGTGCTTTATAATACCTATTGCTTGATTAAATTTTCTTGGAATCTGTTCCTGTACTGAAACTAGTGAATGGATAGCTTTAACATCTGCAATACCAAGGTGCTGAAAAATTACAAATAGCTGTTTTTTCACCATCAGAAGAGAAAAAAAATACAGGAAAACATTTAAAGAGGAAAAAGGGGGAAGAAGGAAGATGGAATCAAGAAGGCAGCAGGTGGTCAAAGCATACTTCTTAAAACTTGGAAGTTGCCTGAAGGGAAGGAAGATACTGGTAAAGACATGGTCACTCTTAGCTCAAGACCAAATGCTCCAAGACTGACTGAACTTTGAGCTCTGTACAGACACAGAAGGGAAATGTAAGTGAAACACATGGGAAGGAAAAAGTGTTTACAGAGAACGGGATAAGAAGGAAGGCAGAAGGTAAGAACAGGCAAAACAACAGGAAGACATAAAAGACTGAAGAATGGACATGCAAAGAGAAGAATTAGAGTGAAATGGAAGAAAGAAAAGCCTCACAATTATTGCTAACAATTATTTGATGTTTACAAAACAAATTGCTGAAAAGTCCTATTTTAATATGGTGAGTGGCAGAGGGCAGAAGGGAATCGAAACAGCAACCCTGTCCAGGAGATCAAGAATTACAGCCAAGGACAACAATAAGGAGCAAGCTAGAACCTTTGATATGCTTGTGAAGAATAAAAGCTGTGCAGAGACACTGAGCTAACTCTGACACTGCTAACTCAAACCAGACATAGTTCTGACATGACTCTATTTCTCCAGGGACTCCCTTCATGGTGCTTCACTATGCTAAACAGTTTTGTTGTTGTTTAAAGGCAGTTAGGAAACATCCAGAATGTTACTGCCTTGCTTTAGTCTCACAATTTTCGTAACATTGCGGTTTTGATGACAGATTCTAATACTATACCAGACTCAATTTCTTGTAGTTTAATTGAGATGCAGTTTTATAAAATTTAACACTGTTGAGTGAAGACTGAATCTCTCAGCCTTTGAGACAAGTGGACAGAATGGTATTCAACTCGACATTTTGCAAAGGAAAAACCAGCAGACTCAAGTATTTCATAAGAATATTAGGAGAAAGAGGAAGATCAAATTGGGCTGCCGAAAAAAAAAAAAAAAGAAAATCCCTTCTTTTTACTGGAGTTTCAAAAGTCCACAGAATTTTGTGTAAATACAGCATCCCAAACATTTAACATTCTCCTAAGGTGATTCAGAAATTATAATAATGAGGAACAACTGTTGAAAACAAATTCAGTGTTAGACATTTCTAAACTGTATTTATTTTTTTTAATCCCCTTCCTCCCCTTCCGCAAAAATAGCTTTTCTCAAAAACTTGGAAGAGATATAAGAAGAGTATAAAAAATTATGATTTTTCAAGATAATGAACTTCTTGCTGAGAACATACATATATATATATATACACACTAGAATGTTAGCACAAAAAAGTAAATTTGCTAGTTGGCCAGAAGTAGCTCTTGTCATAGAATAGGCAATGTATTATAATAATTTACTTACAATTAATCATTTAATTGAAAATTTCCAAACAAATCACTGAAGAATGCAGGGTAATTGCGAATTGAGTCATCAATGGAGTAAGTTTATGGTATTGTCTGCAGCAAAATGGTAATTTGAATAAACCACATCTTTAACATTATCTAACCCATAACTGAAATATAGGTATAACTATAACTATTATTCATATAGTTCTTTCTGTCCTTAATTCATACAGAGGAGCTGCATCTGTACAGGGAAAGGAATCGGATTTTTAATAAACAGAAAGTAAATTGTTTACCTCTTGGTATCTAGCAACTCCACCATTAACTGCTGCGTCAATGACCCCATTTAGACACATTGTCAGAGGGTTAATGTTTTGCATCTGTCGAGTTTGACACTGACTAATCAGCGTTCTTAACTGCTGGTTCTTATTTTCTAAGACTTCAATAGCATTCTCAAGAGGACTCATTTCCACCTGAAAGAGGAGTGAGAAACATTGCAAACAACTTAATCTTCAGTTGAAAGATGAAATATATTGCAGGTAATTTTTGATTTCTTAAAATAAAACAATATTATTCTATGTCCTAGAGTACTGGAACAGAGAAAGTACTTCTCACCTGGGGGAGAGATTTGATTTTATCATTTAATCAGTGAGCAAAATAAACAATGGTCACTCTCTTGTAGATTCATTATCTGACCTTGAGAGATGACCCAGCCCTTGTTGCAAAACATTCACATACTTTCAGGCAGTGATGGAACTCGTTTACTTCAAATGGGCTTGGGGTTGGGGAGCTTCACCAGTTTAAGGGTACAGAGCAGAGTTTAAGTATGGGTGAGTTAGTTTCCCCACCCAAAGTGAAGTCAACAACAAGACTTTATGGATCAGAATGTAAGCTTTGAGCTAAAATGATGACCAAGTTATAGTCAGAGGCAGTCCTTGAGCAGGATGTGCCTCTCCTCTCTCAAGGGTGGGGAAACTTTCACATGTAGAATGAACTGCCAGAAAAACCAAAAGCTGAGCAATGGGAAGAATGCATACCTGCAGCTGCTATAATATACCCAAACATACAAGCATAAATCTGAGTCATGACCTCACACATGCCCAGGAATAATTATTACAGTTTCCTTTTAGAAATGGTGACTGTAATAGTAACATGATCGTAAACTGAAGGTCTTCATATTAGTGCTCATATTAACCAAGTAAGGACTCAGCAGGAGTCAACTAACAAAATTTCTCATGTCACACACAATTTTTTGATTTTTCCTAAACTCCACTTTTGGTTTTCTACAGCAGAATATAAAGATGGTGAACAAATGATATTTTGCTGCTATTATAAAAGAAAAACACAACAGAGTTTTAGAGAAAATCAATTGTACTATAGTATCCTTATATTGGGATTTCCTTGTCAAAACCAGTCTTAGAATAATCCCTTATATGGGATTATTCTAAGACTGGTTTTGACAAGGAAAATAGTTATAGGTGTTATACTCCAGGGCTCAGCAACTGACCAATTATTTAGAGATCTTTAGAGCTGGAGCACTTGTCTGAATATATCTGGAATCCATTTAAGGATTTTTTAAGAAATAGAACAAGGAAAGAGAAGAAATTACAACGTGTCAGTAACAGACTGGTACATTAGACCCTATTGCTACAGCTTCTGTTCAGCAGCTCATAGCATTTATTATAGTACAGGAACTTGGAGAATGTTTACTTTTCAAGAACACTGAAGGATACATTAAGCTATAGATATTCTAAGTATGCAATGTTACATGGTGCTGAGTTTTAAGGAAGTAATTTGCTGACTTTAAATGTTGCCTTTGGGTGCCCATTATTGTTCTCAACTTCTTTTTCCTCAAATGTTTAAATGAATCCTAAGGGTGGGTGTTAATAGTACTTTTCAAGACAAGAGAAATCAGACAACTTGATATACTTTATAAATACTTTTATTGTAGCCACCTTGAGACCTTGATCAAAGAAATTACATCTGCATGATAAATCTTTAAGCAGTTCATCAAATAACATATGATTAAGGAAGTAAACCAACCTACAATATGTATTGACACGAGTCTCATACTCACCACTTCACGTTTCTCTACTTCAAACCAACGAGATATTCCAGGTAAACTCTGCACCAAGATCAGTGTGGTTCTCTCTACCCATAGACTCTAAAATATATAAAACCAATTTATTTCCCTATTTGACTCTATATCTCCCTTAATTATTACCAGTTTTCTTTATGAATACCTTCACTAAAGCAACAGTATACATTAAAAAAAAAAAAGTACTAATACCCAAATTTATACTGAAATATCTATCCCATAAACCAATGATGCTCACTTTTCTCCTTACTTTCTAGGATCTACTACTAAACAGTAATTTCTGCTGATTCTTCACTCTTAAACTTTATTATACGTTGTCCCCAAATCTCCAAAAGTCACTCACAACTGAGTTGGTATTTTAATATTTCTTTTCTGAACTAACATCTGAGAAGAACAAGAGTTCAGAAGCAGAACAACTTACAAATCACAGAGCATGATCAGCTCTCCTCTGTGAAGCCCTGTTTGAGATTCCAGAATGTATAGGTGCTGGGATACTCAAATGTACTACTGGTAAACACTTTGTGCAAGAGGTTTGTAAAATGACAAATCAGCACATAGGATAGTGCTTGCACAAAATATATTTATAACCTGTACAGTTAAAACAAAGCCTAAACTTACATTAGAAGATAACAGTGACTCAATTAGCTAATTTATTACCCTTACAGTTCTTTCTTCTAAATGTATAACAAAATTATTATGGGATAACTCTTTTTGTCTGTCTGAATACCATAATATATTCTGCATCAGGACATGTTTCTAGTGGGTCAGAATTAAAATTACACCAAAAGATGAATTTTCACTGTGACATTTTTATTAGGAGGAACAGAAGGGATTTACCTATTAGGGAAGGAACTATCACTTTTCCCTGAGACAATCTCTAAGTTCAGAGGTAGATTTTAGTCTTGGTATTACAGGAATAGGTCATTATGCTGCAGTTAGTCAAAACTGTCTCTCCCTTGCTCTAGAGAGAGATAACTTTAGGCAATCCTATCCATAGCCCAGATTACCTAATTAACAACGTTTTCCCATCTGCCTAAGAAACTTTTACAAGACTACTCTGCTCTCTCCAGTTCTGCCTTCTATATATCACAGGTGCAAAAAACCAAATTAGTTTTTTCACTCCTAGTCACATACACAACAACACCTTTGCATCTCCCATATATTTTTGATATTATTTTATTAAAAATAAGAAGTGAAATAGTCAAACCTGAGATACCATCTCCTCTAGAGAATTTGTTATACCATGCTCAGTTACAGATGATGTTTCAATAAAGCAGCTGTTGTTGATGTTACAAACAAATCCATAGGCCCAGTAGATCAAGAAAGGGCATGATACTTCACCTTGAATTCATTTTCCTTGTCCTTGGTCCCTTTGTGAAATGGCCTGTCATATCGGAATCGCCAGATGTGATTTACTTTGTAAAAGCTCTTGATATTATCAGGAATGCCGTCTCTCTGCAAGACTTCCTGGTTTTCTGGAATTGGTGTCACTGCGTAAATCTGCAAATCTGTATGTAAAGAGTTAAGGCTATCCAATTTTATTCAAATTAGCAAAGCATAGTGACTCCTGAAGCATTACAGAAGTTCTTTAAGAAGTGTGTATCATGAAATGCTTCTATATTATTAAAGGTTTGGGAAAGGAACCAGAGAGGTTTTTTGATTGTTTGAGAGTTCTTTGTTCTGTTTTGTTGAAAATTTCATTGTTATTTCTGAAATAGAGCTACTTACATGGAATAGTACACAGAGTAAAGGGAGTTAATTAAATATATTCTTACACACAATATGTCATGCCATGCTAATATTATGTTGTATTGTAAGAAGTTAAATAACTGCTACTTGAACTGCTACACCATTATCACAGTGGTTATAGTTCTATAGGTATTTTTAGCTAAAGAAATAATGTCAATAACATGTCAAGGAATTTTTAAATAGAACCAAAATTACACAAAGAACTTCCAAACATAATAGAGTGAATTGGGACAAAATGCAGGGGAATTCTCACCTACCATTTATTTCAGTGGAGGCACCATGTGATTGAAATTGGCTATAAGTGTACCTACATTTTTTAAAAGCACAGAAGATGTAAGTACAGAGTATGGCTTTGTGATTGTGTGGATACACTGTGCTTCTGCCTGAAAGATGGTCTCATCTGGCTGATTAGCATGTTGCATAGCAATGGCATGTGGGAACTCATTCAACATTCGCTGCTGGAAGGCCTCCAGCCTCTCATAGTCATGTCCTCGGCAAACAAATTCCTTATTCTGAGCGGAATAAGAAAACAAAAAAGTAAGAGCAAGTTACGTGAAAATAATTGGGATCCAAAGACATGCTCTTAAATATAGGTTTTCCAGGCAATTTTGCAACATTTCAAGAAGGGAAAAAAGTAAGAAACAAAAGGCAAGAATAAAAATTAGGAATATAGAAAGAACATGTTACTTAGAAGAAGGAATTTTATCATATAAGTTATGTTTTATTCAAAAGTCTGGAAAAATGGAATAATTACACTTCAAAGTTTAATAAAAATCTGAAGGGAGAAATTGTTCTTAGTGGATCAAAGTATACAATTAACATGATATATCAGACTGTATAAAATATGTAACAGAAATATAACCTAAGAAACAGTTAAGACAATGAAATGGGTTGGAAATTGATTCCATGAGGAACTAAGAAACTTTGCTCTGATGTTATACAATTCTGAAGAAAAACATTGCATAAGAAAATTGTAGAAGGCATTCAATTTGCCTTTTCCTCCAATTGTTTATCAATTATCAGCCTGGAAAATTAAAACGATCCAGTTATCACAACACAAAGTAAAAGAATGCTTCTGGTATTGAATTCTGATAGTCGAGACTTCCATGGGAATTGCTACAAAAAAACCCAGCTGTAACAGTATTATTGTTCAACTACAAATTAAAATGCAAAAGCTGTATTATGAAGTTCAGTCTTTATTCCTTCTACAGCAAACACAGCCAGACTTACAAACTGTTTCGCCATAAAAAAATTGAATCAAATATATTAAGTTTGTCCTTGTTGTGTTGCAAGCATAAATCTGTGCCATGTATGTTTAATGTGACAAATGCATAAGAAGATGCATAAGCAGTGAAAGACCTAAGGTTTTAAAGTACTGCACTGCTGTGCAACTTCTTCCACTACTTTTACTCCATCAGTTGCTGTTTAGCAATCTAAACGTTAAATTCTTTCTGATTAATATTTTTAAATTGGTTTATACAGAAGTTATATTCAGATTACTATTAGGCAACATCAAGAACTATTCTCCCATCAGACTCTTTTAGGGCATTGCTTTTAAAGGGGAGAGTTTCATGCTATATTTACCATTTAGAAATTGACATTTTCCCCACCACTAAGGCAAAGATAAATCTGGCTTTTTAGGCCTCCACCATATAGAGGAAGTTCCTTCATAATTTATTTTAATTACTACAGGAAGAGGAGCTTGGATTATGATTGCAGATGCTCTATGAATAAGATGGATTCTGTCCTCTTCCCAAGGTGACAGTCAATGCAGCTAAACTACTGCAGACTGTGGAAGACGGGAACAGTGCAAACACCACTAACACTTTCAACAGCACTTCAGTAACTTCAGAATTACACATTAATGATCAAGGGTAATAACTTTATTATTTGTCAGTTTTAGTACATTAATAATCAATGAAATTCAGCACATGGAATTTCTAAGCAATTTCAAAAAAGGAAACTTGGGAATGTAATTGTTTAAATGCTAAATTGCTGATTATCCCACCACCCATGGATACTACTTCTGACAGTTTTTCTCTGAGCGCCCACAAGCAGAAACAGAACAGGATAAAGGGAACAAACTACCATGAACCATTGGTCTGTGGAACAGTATAGGTGCATGGTTTCCAACATAAACATGAATATTATGTTTATGTGGGATTCTAGAAGCCTAGCATTTGTCTTTTCATTAGTCAGGACCTTTCCTTAACTATGAAACATGAAGGTAAAGAATTTCTCACATAACAACTTGTATATAATATGAACAAATTTTAACACAGTGACAGTGATTATGAATGACAGTATTACTCCATTCTGTTTATTTTCATTTCACCTACCCTCAAGAAGAATGGGAACTTTTTCCCATAGAAACCAACTCTGAAAAATTCTGGCTCCAAACGCTGTTGATCCATAATTTTATCATACAAAGATGCTTCCATCATCTGTGTGTGATTGAGAAGAAATGCAATTAGTCTTTTTTGAAAGCGTATTTTTACCATAAGCTATCACAAAAGGGAGTGTCTTTCAGCTCTGAGGTACCAGAATTGCAATGTATCTCTGAGCAACGACTAGGACATCCAGAAGTTTCTGAATGCATCAGATTAAGTAATTATACCTCTTAGGGATCTGGTAGTTTCCAAGAATTAAAAAAGAAATCCTTTAAAATATGAAATACCTATATAAAAGGGATAAAATAGAAAGACAGTTTGAAACCTA